>JAQQSW010006329.1:0-13975 GCA_028646575.1 Pseudocheirus occidentalis | reverse complement strand
ACATTTATAATTCCTAAAGCTTGCGTCTGATCTTTTCAAATCCCTAATCAAGAAGTGTCAGTGGCTTCCCGTTGCCTTGGGGATAAAATACAAACTCTTTTGCCTGGCATAGATTCATAGAATTTGAGTGTTGGAAGGGACCTCAAAAGCCATCTAGTCCAGTCTATACACCAACAGAAACCTGGCTATTAATATACCTGACAAATAATTGTTTAGCTGCTACTGGAACACCTCCAAATGGGAGATTCTCTAGACCAGTCAATTCCATTTTTGGATACCTCTAATCATTAGAAGGGTGGCTAAGTGGCTCAGTGGATACATTGCCAGGCCTGGAGTCAAGAAGACTCTTTACCCGAGTTCGAATTTGGTCTCATTCACTTATTAGATGTGTAACTTTGAACAAGTCACTTAACTGTTTGCTTCAGTTTCCTCATCTGTAAAATGAGATGGAGAAGGAAATGGTGAACCATTCCAGTATCTTTGTTGTGAAAACCCCAAATGGGGTCATGAAAAATTGACATGACATGACTGAAACAACTAGACAAAACTGTTAGAAAGTTTTTCCTGCATCAAGCCTAATTTAGCCTATTTCCAACTTCTACCTAAAACTCCTGCCTCTACTCTCTGGGGTCAAACAAAACAAATCTAATCCCCCCTTAAATGATGTCCTTTTTGGTAGGATGGCAGTTTTCTCATAAATCTTCCTTTACTCTGATACAACTTCCTCCTCCCACACAATCCCTCCACAACTTACTTCAGCACCAGGTTCACACTGATGAAGTTTCCCTCCCAAAGAAAGACCAATAACAAGCCCAAGCCATATGGACTTTGTGCCTCTCTTACTTGGTGACTGATGAAGTAGTGTGTCCATCATGGCACCCTGAAGGTCTCAGATATTTAATAGTCATGTGACCGTGGCCAGGTTACTTTATCAGTGTTAGCTTCCTCTTCTATAAAATGAAGATAAAAGCACCTGTCCTGAAGAGTTTTTGTGAAGATCAAATGAGCTTATACCCTAAAATTCTATATAGAACTCTAATTTGTTATTTAATTTCTTCTTTTATGGATTTTTATTTCTCTTTTGAATCATTTTTTAGTACCTTGATCTTATTTTATGATTTCTAGGAATCTACTAGGTTTATCAGGGATTACTAAATCACTGTCCTTCATTGTTATGACCCAGGTAGAAATTAACGAATTTTAACAAAGTGACCACAGAATCCAACTAGAAGTTTTTAAGGAGCTTTAATAGAAATTAATTTAGCCATGGTGACTGACTCTCCTATGCCAATCAGAAAGAAATAGAGAGCAGCCCTGATCCAAACATGCAGACCTTTTTTATACCATGTAGTCCCATTGTCAATTGATTACAGATTGATTACAGAAGAAAACCAGGCACAGGGATTTGTTCTTCATAGTCAGGGGAGTGTAAACACCTTTCTGATTAATGAGGAACGAGGTATGGGAACCAGGGGTTTGTAATTTCCTCAGTGATGATCAATCAAGAGTTAGACATGGGAACAAGAAGTTGCAATTGCCTTAGGATAGATCAATTAATATTTGGACATGGGAACTTAGAGGTGGCAACTGTCTTAGTCTTATGGCTGAGAAGCTAAGTACAATTGTGAATAAGGGGTTTGTCATGAGAATGAATTTCAGGTACGTAGGAAAAAGAAAACAGCAAGACAGATTACTTGAGTCTAGTACTGGCTCTATTTTGGGTTAATTCCCAGGTTTATTGTCTTTCTTTTTGGGCCTGCTAGTTTCTGGTTCAGCTAGGGTATTCAGAGCTTATTTGATTTCTTTAATGTTACAGAATATCAGACTATTTCACTGAGATTTCTACTTAACTAGTTCTTGCCCATTTCATCATACTAAATATTTATTAAGAGAACTTTATATTCTCTTTGAGATTTTACTGATTCTTTCCTTCTTGTTTTAGGATCTTCATTACTGATTTATCTGCTTGTATCCTGGGCTTCTATCAAGGCATTTTCTTTTCTCTTTGGTGTTTCAGCCTCAGTTTTGGATGATTCCCAGTTCTATTTATCCAGCTCTAACCTCTCTCTTGATTTCAAGTCTCAAATCTCCTTTTGGACATTTCCAATTGGATGACCTGTAGACATCTCAAACTCATCAAATCGAAATCAGAACTCATTATCTTTTCTTCCCAAAGTCTCCTCTTCCCTATTTCTATCAGTCACCTGTGCTCATAATCTCAATGTCTTTCTCAACTAATTACTTGCATTCACCCCTGCATCTTCAATCTCTTGCCAAATCTTGTCATTTTAACCTTCATAGCATCTTTCACATACATCTCCTTTTCACTGACAAGACTGTGATCTTTACCACCTTATAGGACTTTACCACCTTATGCTTGGGCTATACAATAGCCTTCTGGGTGATCACCTTCTCTCAAGTCTTTCCCCAGTCTGGTCTAGTTGCCAAAAGAATCTTTCTAATGCAGAGTATGACCATGTTACCTCTTTACTCAATAAAATCCAATGATTTCCTATTACCTCCAGAATAAAACATAAAATATTCTTGACATTTAAAGCTCTTCAAAACTGACACCTTCCTACCTTTCCAGTTTTCTTATGCTCTACTCCCACCCATGCTCTGCAATGCATTGACTCTGGTCTTGCTCACATATGACTCTTCATCTCCAGGCTCCATTCCTTTTTCTATCTGTCCACTGTGCCTGGAATGCTTTCTTTTTTTCACCTCTGCTTTCTGATTTCCTTTAAGAGTCAGCTCAGATCTCACTAGGATACTATTGCTGATGCCATCCTTTCTTCTTCCTCCTCTCTTCTTGCTTAGTGACCTCCCTATGAGGTTACCTTCCATTTACATTTTATATATCTCACATGTATAATTTTTTGTGTATTATCTCCTCCATTAGAATGTAAGCTCCTTGAGGGGAGGGACTATGTATCTTTGTATCTCTAGCACATAGCATAATGTGTGGCACATAATACCTGATTTTAAAAAATCCTTGTTGATTGACTCATTGATTTCTTTGGTTCCTCTCTCATTACTAGTGAGCTGATTTATGAGACTGGGCTTCAGGACTGCGTTTGCTTCCTTGTGTGGGGAGATAAAGGCTTTACTGAACTGCACCCTTACCTGAGTACCCTCTTAGGGAACAGGATTGGCCTTAGCTGGATTTTGGTCCTCTTTCTTTGAGGCCTGATATTCATGTTGCTCTTCCCAGTTCCTTCCTATGCTCTTTTTTCTTTCAAAGAACTGAATGGAGACAAGTGCTTGCCCATTCCTGCAAAATGGAATAGGGCGGGAGGCGTTCAGACAGAGTGAGTACAAATTTAGAGGCCCCTATTGTAGGATCAGGTCCTAAAGTAACCTCTGAGTTTGTTTTTTTTTTCTGTGTTCCTGATCCATGTGCATGAGAGTAGGAGCCTTGAGTGAACTCTAAGAATTAGAACTGGCTAATGTTAATTCACAAGGGATTTTTACCCTGTTGGAGATTTTGAATTCTTCTCCCGTGGATTTAGCTGTAATCACTATACCTGAGGGCCATAGTTCTTTTTGGGGGGGATTGGAGCATTGTGAATAGTCAGGAAAAAGCAAGGAGTCAGCTGTTTTACTGGCTATATGACCTAGATGTCTAAAATGAGTCACTTCTGGTAGATAATCTTGGTCTAAAAGATCCATTGATCCAAACTCAGCCTGAATATAGCCAAATAAGTCACAAGTTTCAAGAAAAGACAATACTGAACTAGAAGGTACACCCAAATGGCCTAGACATAAAAGAAAAAAAATTAGATCTGAGATTAATTTACTTGTGATCAAAGATTTTTCTTTTTTTGGTCTTCTTTATCTTAAAGGAAGTTGTTGATCTTTGTTTAACATGGGAGAAATAAAAAATCCAGTGTCTTGAAAATAATCCCGGAGACAGCTCCTGTTCAGTGCCTCAATCATCCTCTATTACAATATTGTTTTTTAAAGAAGGAAATATGGTCATTCTTTGAGATAACTGAAGAGTCACAAATGCTGCAACATTTTTAATATGCAGAGATAAAATTTTAAATAGACACAAGTTGTTGATGTATAACATTCCACAAAAGATGTAGTGCTGAAAAGTCTTATAGAGACAAGTATTAATACATCAGAATAACTTAGATTACTTTGTTGGAACCAATATAAGAGAGGAAGAGATGAGGACAATATAGACAGACAGCCAAGTGATATTCCCCCAAAGTCACACAAGCCATCTGGTTGCAAGTCACAGGTCACAAATTTCTAACCTCAGACAGTACCAGAGTCAAAATCTTCTTGCTTTTAGATACTTCATTTGCCACATCAGAAATGTTGAAGAGAGAATTTAATCTAGCATTTTTAATTTAATCACACATTAAACAACAACAACAACAACTTAGTTTTCATTAATAGACAAGGAGATGAAAAAGGAGGTAAAAATGTCTAAAAGGAGCAATCTCCTGGAGATTGGAGGTAGAGCAAAGAGAAGGTTTGTCCAGTAAATTTGTGGCAGTCTAAGATGCTGATCTGAATCATTATGGCTATATGTCTTTATCTATATCAAAATATCAAGCCCATTTTGGTAATATCCAGCTCTTGACAGGGTAAGGGTATTCCAGAAATGCTAATTATGTCTTTTTCCTGACAAAAATATGAAACTTGGGATAAAACTGAATTACCAGGTATGGTGACACTGTCTCAAAATTCATATTTGGCTGTCAGACTGATCTTCTTAAAGTTCAGGTCTGGTCACATCATTCATTTTTAGGATCAAATCTAAAATCCTCTGTTTGACTTTTCAGACTCTTCATATACTTACCCCCTTCCTACCCTTCCAGTTTTCTTGCATTTTACTCCTGCTCTGTGATTGGTCCAGTGACCCTGACTTCCTTGCTGTTCCTCTTACTGGACACTCCTGTTTGTAAGCATTTACTCCTGCTGTGCCCCAGGCCTGGAATGTTCTCCCTCCTCATCTCCACCTCCTGGTTTCCCTGGTTTCCTTCAAGTCTCAGCTAAAGTCTCACCTTTTATAAAAGAGTTTTCTAATCCTACTTAATTTTAGCTCTTTTCTCTTGAGACTACCTACAATTTATCCTTTCTATATCTGGTTTGTACAAGTTGTTTGTGTATTGTCTACCCTATTAGACTGTGAGCTTCTTGGAAGCAGAGAATAGGGTGGTTTTTTTTTTGTTTATTTTTATCCTTCCTTTTATCCTCAGAACTTAGCACAAGTACCCGGTACAGTGGGCCCTAAAAAATGCTCGTTGACTGTCTGATTAGTCCTCTGCATCTAACTAGCACTCTTTTGATTGCCCTCCCCAATTTTTATCTCATAGATACACTGGTCATGATATCACTTGCCCCTAAAGCACGCTTTGATTGACCTGTCCAATGTAAATAATTCATTAGCTCTCTTGCTAAAAAAAGAAAAAGAAAAAGAAAAAAAATAATGGTTCCCCATGTTCTACAAAATAGAGTCCAAACTCCTCAGCCTGGCATTCAAGTCCTTCACAATCTTGTTCTTTTTTTTGGGTGGTGGTAGGGTGAGAGGGGAAGGGAATCCTTTAAGTGACTTGCCTAGGGTCTCACAGATAATAAGTATCTGAAGTCAGACTTGAACTCATGTCCTCCTGGGTCCAGGGTTGATATTCTAACCACTGTGCCATATAGCTGCCCCTTATAACCACATTCTAAGTTGCCATTCCAGCTATTCTGGACCATTTGTCATTACCAAATTGCACCTTGCATTTTCCTGCCTTCCATGTGCTCCCTGCACCCTCTTCTCTCCAATCCCCCATCATTCTATCTCCACAAGTTAATATCGTTCTTATCAAAGGCCAAGATTGGGAGCCATCTTCTCCATGAAACATCATTATTCATATCTTTTCTCGTACTTTGTACTTAAACTTTTAAATCTGTAGCTATTTGTCTAATCTTATCTCTCCTAGGGTTTATGGGGTGTTCAGGGGTACTAGCAACTCTGGTGGGAGGGCTTGCTAAGCCCCTTTTCAGGGCTGCTCATCCGCCTTTGGTGTCTACCTGATTCATCCAACTCTCACCTATGGTACCAAGAAGCTGTAGCATGTGCAGTGGCTGTTTGATGGTAAACCACCTTGCAGGTTGAGGTAACTGATAGACCTGAAACCTGTCAGTGAGCTAGGGGGATGTCTCTCTCAAGTATGTGAAGACTTTCCCTGGCATAATGGGCAGCTGAGAACAGTTTGTTCCAATGGCCACGAGGGTGGCTGAAGCAAGCACTGTGGAGCCCTTAGAGCTTAGTCAGACATTAGAGATGCCAAGATCATCTACTGCATCCTGAGCCATCACAAGTCTTCTTGATTTTTGTCTTGCTTGTGGACATTGATGACTCTGGAAAAGAAAGTGAGGCTGATGATTTTGTGCAACTCTGCCTCCCTTAAATCTAATTCACACTCAAGCCAAGACATCATCCATGATGTCATTGGTCCTCATTGAAAAGAAAGGACAAATAACATCTCCCTTCCTAGACTAAAGGCAGACCCTGTGTTCAGCCATCGTGGCCTCCCTCCCAGAGTCTAGTCCTATTGAACTCTGTCTTAAATATGGTAAACACTTAAAAGCCTGTTGAATTAAGCTAAAAAAAGGGCCTCTCCTTTCAGGTATTTGTTTAAAGCTTTTATCTGGTGGCCTATCTATGGCAAGAAGCATCTTTGCTTAGTGAATAGAGCACTGAATTTGGAGCCCACAAGACCAAGGTTCAAATCCTCCCAGGGACATGTGATTTAATCACAAGGCTTTTAGTCTCAATTTCCTTATCTGTAAAATGTGAAGAATACTTCCTATAGTCCCCACTTTCCAAGTTTTTTTTAATGAGGAAAGCGACTTTTCAGCTTCAAAACACTATACAGATGTGAGCTGTTATTGTCTTATCCCAATGAGATGGATTCATGTAAAGTACTTTACAAACCTGAAAAGGTCCTGCAAACTCCAGCTGTTATTACTGTACATGTATTGGTATCAATGACATCAGGCTGGGAACCTCCGCTATGAGAGACTATAGGCTAGGTCTTTGTAGTTCTGCATGCACAGTTCTTAGCATGGTGGTACAAGCAATTAGTCGCTCAATAATTGCTTTTTGATGCAGGTAATAATGATGGTGATAGTGATGATGCTCACAAGTGGGAGCAATTGAATGAAATTAAGCAAAGGGAATTTCAAGGTAACTGTCAGTAAAAGCCTTCTGGTGCTGAAATTTACTAGATTGTTCAGCTCTCCTCAGGGAAAGTAGAGACAATACTTCCCTAGAGAGGACTTGTCTATATATAACTGAGCATTTGTAGCATCCTTATTACCAGGGTCTTTTTGCCTAAGAAAAGAACTCCAATGAGTACTTTGCCAGCCCAGCAGTGCACTGAGGAGGGAAGAATCACATGACTCAGGAAGCTTTTGTCTACTTTTACTCCCGATATTTGCCAGAGACTTGGTTAGGAGAATCTAGATCTTCCATACAAGAAATTGAGAGGCATTATTGTAATGCTACTTAACCATTGTTTATCCATCTTCTTTTATTTCAAAGCCCATTCTAGTTGAGGTAAGGCTGGTCTTGGCAGAGGAATGCTGGTATTAACAACAGGTTTTTCAAAAAGAAAAATACATGCCTAACACACTTTAATGTTTAATCTGCATTATTAACATGTTTTTTTAATCACTTTCTTATGTGTAGATAATGGACAAAACAATAAAACGAAGCCCTGATTTGTAGCATTTGCCAATTTTCAAGGTGTAAATGCTCACACCCAAAATTTTATAATTGAATAGGGTTCTTTCTCAGCTGCAGCTGACTCTACCTGGTCCCTGGTCTTGGGACTGGGGAATATAGGAGAGTAGAAAATATAGAAATACCATCAGAAATTACTTTTTACATTAGAGAGGACCATTGTCTTTCAGAATATTTAAAGGATTGTCATGTGAATAGCTTGGCCTGAAATAGCAGAACTAAAGGTGATGGTGGAAATTATAGGGAATAATATTTTTCTTTTAAAATTTTCTGATTCACAAATTTGCACACAATTACAGACACATTGTATGTGTGATGATCAATTTTGATAAACTGGACTCTTCTGAGCAACACATAGGTTTTGATAAACTGAACTCTTCTCAGTAATGCACAGGTTTAAGACAACTCTACAAGTCTCAGGATGGAAGGAGATATCTATATTCAGAGAAAGATCTAGAAAGAACAGAATTTAAATGGAGACTGAAGCAATCTACATGCTATTGCTCTTTTTCATGTTTGGTTTTCTTTCTTTTTTCCCATTGTTCACTCCATTGGTTACAACCTGTCTATACAACCAGATTGTTGTACAATGTGAAAGTATTTGCAGATCCTATACATGATTGCACGCCACCAAGGGAGGGGAGAAAACTTGAAACTCGAGGGATTGTGGAACTGAATCTTGTAAACTAAAAGTAAATAAACAAATCAATTAAAAAATTTTCTGATTCACAATTATGAACATGACAAACATCAATAAGCATATTCCCATAAGCAAAAAAAAACAGAAAAAGAGAATTACATACACCATCATCAATCTCTATTAGGTACAGTTTATTTCTTAATTTGGTAGTTCCAACACTGCCCTGCTTGCCTGCTCTACTTCTGAACTTTCTTCTGTACTCTGCTGTATATTTAAAAAAAATAGACTTTATTGCTATCTTTTGTTCTTGCGTTGTCTAGATTTCTTCCTATATCCATCTCCCATCTCTTCCCAGAGAGCCATACCTTATAAGAAAGATAAAAAAAGTCACCACAAAAATTGAACAAAACACAAATACAGTATTTCACTCTTGTGGGCTTCAAATTGTGCCAAGCAGCAAGAGGTCTTCTCATATCTCTTTTTTGAAGTCCAATCTAACTCTTTTAAATTTTATAGCATTTAGAGATGATTATTTTGTGATAGTTGTTCTTTTCATTTATTTTGTTATAGTCATACTAGTTCTAGTCATAGCTAGTCGTATTGTTTTCTTGACTCTGCTTACTTTATATCAGATCATGGAAGTCTCTCCATGCTCCTTTGTATTCATCATTCTCATCATTATTTGCAGCATGGCAATATTCCATTACGTTTATGTGCCAAAATTTGTCTAGCCATTCCCAAATCAATAGCCATATGCTTTTTTTATAGTCACAAAAAGTGTTGTTATAAATATTTTGGTGTATACGAAGTCTTTATTTTGGTCAGTGTTCTTCTGGGCATGTATGCTTAGCGTTGGAATCTCTGGGTCAAAGGATATTTATTTTAATTTAGATTTTAATTATTTATTTGCACAATTTGAAATTGCTTTCCAGAATGGTTATACCAATTCACAGCTCCACCAATAATGCTTTGTTTACCTATTTCTTCCCAAGCCTCTCCAACATTGACTATTTCCATATTTATTCAGGGAACAATTTTTTTTAATGATCCGTACTTGTGATTTCATTGTTGTTGCTAGAGAGGAAATATTTTCTACCAATGCAGATTAGCAACTGAATTTTGTAGTGAGACTTTAACCCAAGAGTTGCTGACTTCATGGTCAGTTCTCCATAGAAAGACATATTTCAGCTAAATGTAAGAATAAACTTTCTAACAATTAATTTTTAAAGTAATAGAATGAACGGCCTTAGGAAATGGTGAATTCACCATTTCTGGTTGTTAAACAGACACTGGACAAACACCAGCCTGAAATGTTGCAGGAAGGGCTTATCCTTTGGACTGAAGTTGGACAGAATTGCTTTTGAAGGCTCTTCCAATTCCAAAATTTCCATAGTCTCTTCAGAAAAGTATCACCACAGAGTCAGAATGGCAGCCAAATCTTTCCTTACCATATAGCTCCATCCATAGGAGAGTCTCCAGCTTCTGAGTTAGACCTTTACATTCAAACATGAAATCGATATATTCAGTTGGGATCAGTTACAAAATGCTCTGTCTGGCATTCAGCGCCCTTCATAACCAAGCTTCCACCTACTTTTCTACTATCCTTATACTTTACTCCGTGCTCTTCCATTCTACCTATCCAGGAATTTTCTCTAACTATCCCCCATGCCTGGAATGCTTTCCCACCTCACCTCTGCCTGTTACCTTCTCTGACTTCTTTCAAGCACCAATGAAAACCCTGTCTCTTTCAAGAAGTCTTTTCTATTCTCTCTTAATTCTAGCGCCTTCCCTTATTTGCTTGTTTGTTTATTTATTTATTATCCAGTATATATTCTGTTTGTATATATTTGTTTGCTGGTTGTCCACCCCATTAGATTTTGAGATTCCTGAGGAACTATCTTGTGCCTTTCCTCCCACCCCCCTAGAATTTAGCACAGTGCCTTGCTCATAGTAGGTGATGAATAAAAGCTTTTTCGTCTGACTGACTTAGTCTAATTTGGAATAAGAGCCATATATTCTCAATCCACATTTATGTTTTGACTCCAGCCAAGTAGAAGTAAGAGCTAAACATTCTCAACCAACATTTATCTTTTTTCTTCTCCTTCAGATAAAACAAGTATGCAAAAGGACCACAACATTGATTTGTTTCTAGATTGGAACTCCAACTTTTCAACCATTTCCCATGATTATTTTACCTTTTCTTTCCAGGATACAGTAAGTATCTTGAAGGTCAGGAATGGTTTATTTTTTTCTTTGTATCTCTAACACCCAGCACCTGGAACTTAATACGTGTTTAATAAATGTTTGTTGAATTTAATTGAATTTATTCATCATGATTCAAATAATTGATTATCATTCTTTGTATGAGGAATTCCCTCCCTTCTCATCTCCACATATTGACATTTTCCTTTTGTTTCTAGTCCTAGTTCAGGTGTCACTTCTTCCATGAGGTGACATCATAGACAAGTCTTTGGGTTCCTCCAAGTAGAAGAGAGCTTTCTCTTTCTGCTTCTCTCAGGTCACTCTGTCTCACTTTTCATATGTAGTTATCATGTTCTTTTTTTCTTTCTTTTTTTTTAAAGATAGCCCATTCCACTTTTATTTTTTAAATTGATTTGTTTATTTACTTTTAGTTTACAAGATTCAGTTCCACAGTCCCCTGAGTTTCAAATTTTCTCCCCTCCCTTTCCCTTCCTTCTCCCCATGGCAGCATGCAGTCAAGTAGAGGATCTGCAAATACTTTCACATTGCACATTAGTCTGGTTGTATAGAAGGACTGTAACCAATAGAGCGAACAATGGAAAAAAAGAAAGAAAACCAAACATAAAAAAGAAAGATTGCATATCATGTTCTTTCTTGTACAGCATTATATTTACTTGTGCCCACGACTGATCTTTGCTACAAGACTATAAGTTCCTTGAGGACAGGAACTATGTCAATTTTTGTCTTTGTAACTCCAATGCCTTTTGTAAAAAGTGTCATCCCAAGGAATAGCCCCAGCATTGCCCTTCCTGCTTTCAGTCAACATTATGAGTACTATGGTACCTGCTCTAGCCCATAGTGTGACCTAGTGCTGAAAGAAGGTGGTGTTTTGGTATGAGGTATCAAGCTTGTGGCAGGGGACTACAAGCCAGTGAGGACTGCATTGAATTCAAATGTAATTGGGAAATATTTAATAAAATAAATAAAAATATAACACAATATAGAAAATGTTAATCTCTGGTTATCTAAGTCAATATGCTGCAGTAGGGATCCATTTCTATTTGAATTAGCCCTGCGCTATTTTGATTCAGTGATTCTTCAGTGTTAGACTAGTACAGTACCCTGTATATAGCAAGCATTTTTGCAAATGTTTCTTGAATTAAATTGAAATGAACTGAATTTATCTATTTTAGCAGTCAACAGATATTATGAATTATGGGATGATGGGAAGAGACAATTACTACATGATCCAAAGAAAATCTTGTATCATTTTCATGGCTTTAAAAAAAATTTTTTTTAAATTAAAAAAAAATTTAAATTTGAGGAAGAACCCACTATCACTTCCATTCCCCCATCAAGATTATATTACAGTGGCATATGCAACCATGAGAAAATAAAAATGTTTTCTCAGAATGTTAGCCTGGGAGGGACCTTAGATGCCATCTGGTTGTATGCTTCATTTACTAAAGCTCACAGCGGTTAAGGGATTCACCTAAGGTCATACTGCTGATGAGTAGTTGAGCTGGAACTCCAACTCAGGGTCCTGCCTCTCAATTTGGGCCCTTGGGGGGCTTGGCCTGGAGTCAGTAATACCTGAGTTTAAATCCAGCCACCTACTCTTAATAGCTCTGTGTCTCCGAGTAAGTCACTTAACTTCTGTTTGCCTCAGTTTCCTCAACTGCAAAATGGGGATATTAATATCACCTGCCTCCCAGAGTTGTTGTGAGGATCAAAATAGCTTCTCAAAAATTCTCGGTTACCCTCAGATGTGAGGATGAAATGAGAGCACAGAGCCTGGCACACTGTAGGCTCTTGATAAAGGCTAATTCCCTTTTCTCCCTCTCCCTTTTCACTGCACTACCTTAGTTATTTTCACTTACTTTGCTGAAGAGTTCTATATTTGGCTGATAGAACCCTAATATTGTAGCTTTATCATTTCACTTCTCTCTGATGCTCTTGTATCTGAATGTGTGCAAATCAGAATTTAATTGTGAGTTATTCCCCTATAGATGTTCCCCGGTCAATGAGTGGATGATATAAACAACCACCACAATTAGTGGTTATCTTGTTGGAGGTCTAAATGAACCATTAATTTCTGTTACCTTTTAATGTTCTTTCAATCAAGTAGGTAACTGCTTTTTTTAAGCCATCAATCCCAAAAAGGAACAACAGGGTGCTTCTTTATCATTCCTGTTAGAAATTAAGAAATGCTTCTTTCTTTTGTTCTCCAGATGATAGCCATGCAGTTGGAACCATGCCAGTGACTTTTGCAGCTTTTTTGCAGTCAGGCAATGCATTGCCTGAGAAGATGTCTTCTCTCTGCCAGTTAGAGGTACATCTGTTACCTTGCAACAATTTCGTGTTTGTCTCTGCACAGTACCCTGATGCCATTTCTACCTGGAGTTTGACTACACCATTAACTTGGGGAAAACTGATGAATTCTTTTTATGGATTATACTTGCAATGCTTCTTAAAACTGTGGGTTGTGACCCCATATGGGGTCAGTAACTGAATGTGGGAGCTGTAAAAAGTTTGGTAACAGTAAAAGGTTTCTGAATACACAATGACAAAAATTAATATAAAATTTAATGCATAATGAATTTGAGGTGCTTCTGGCAATGCTTGCCAGGTTGTTTCAAGTAACTTCACTGCAGCCTGGGTTCTGAACACGCAACACAAACACTTTGCATTGTGTATGCCCTGGTGCCATGCAATGCCATCAAATGCTTCCAGAAACACCTTTGCTTAGATGTGAGATTATCATATATTATGAATTACAGTGTTTTTGCCATACATACAAAGTCATTAAATGAATTTTGACTTGGGATTAGGACAGAATTTCTAACAATTTCTGAAATGATCCTAAACATACTTTTGCCATTTCGTACTATGTTTTTATGTGAAGTGAGGTTCTCAGCATTGACAATGATAAAGTCAGAATATTAATCAACTGTGAAAAATGTTGAAGATGCTCTATGTCCTACAGTATCAAATAGCCACCAAGATTGAATTCTTTATGTAAAAATAAACACATCCATCTCATTGGTATGCCAATTTGCTTTCATCTTTAATCAAAGGTAAAGTTATATGTATACCGAAGAATTGTTTTAAAATAAATTTCTTTATGATTTATTATTTGACTTATATACCTACTTTATATATCTATATACCTGGGATTCCATAAACATTTTTCTGGCAAAAAGGGGCCTTGAGTGGAAAAAGTTTAAGAAACCTTCGACCAGGAGTGGGGAACCTGCAGCCTTGAGGCCATATATGACTCTCTAGGTCAGTGGTTCTCAATCTGTGGGTTATGTTCAATTTGTAACAATGAAAATACATCCTGCATATTAGATATTTACATTACGATTCATGACAGTAGC
>JAQQSW010006328.1:0-13975 GCA_028646575.1 Pseudocheirus occidentalis | reverse complement strand
GTTTTCAAGTCCCCCCAGCTTTGGGTTGCTGAAAGTGCACCCCAGGACCACCACCCAAGACCATGATCTGGATCCAGGTTGCTCAATGCAAGAGCACTTGGCCCTGATCAATCAATTCAGCCACCCTACGGAGTCCGCAGGCCAGGGGCTCTGAAGCAGCCTGGTGGGGGCTGCTGCTGGTTCCAGCAGTTCCCTTCCCCCACTGCTTCCTTGCCCCAGGGGCAGATTGGCCAAACTGCTTTACCACCCCAAAATTAATTTTCAAAGTTTCATTTTCACTAACAGTCTCTGAGGATTTGAAGAAGATCCCCTCAGGCAGGTGCTTTAGATTTTCTTTGAAGTAGACTCAAGCTGCAGCTTGGGAGGCTCAGCTCCTGGCTGCCCTGTGGCCTAGCCTGGCCGTGGCTGTGATTTTGGGCTGGGCCGATCTCTCTGCTCCTGAGTGGTGCGAGCTGCCTCCTCCAGTCCCCATTCTTCATGCCTTGGCAGATGTGGAGGTGCTGGAGGCTGTAGAACCTCTGAAGACTGGCTGTGGTGTGGGGCTTGGCTCAGCTCAGCTCAGCTCCTTCCCACCGCCCCGGGCCTGGCCGCAGTCTCTGCTTCAGGCTGTTCCAGCCTCTGCTCCTGCGCCGCGATGAGCCCCTGCTGCCGAGCTGCCTTCAGCAAGAGATGTGTTCTCTGTATTTTTGTGTGAGTCTGAGAGTCCTAGACTTTGTCTGGGCTCATAATTTTATGGGTGTGTAGGGTGGCAGTGTGGGAGCTGCGGGACCTTGCTGCTTCTATGCTGCCATCTTGGCTCCCTCATTTATTGTATTATTAGTGATTTGAAACATTTTTTCATATGAAATATGTTTTCCTATGTTAATAGCTTACCTTTCTTCAAGAAAGCCTGTTCATATTTTTTAATTATTTACCTATTGGAGAATGGTTCTTTTTCATATATGTTTCTATCATTTTTATATATAGTTTGGACATAAAGACTTTCAGAGAAATTTGCTGCAAAGGCATATTCTCCAGTTAACAATTTCCCTTCTCCATTGAATTTTGGGGAAAACTTTTCCATTTTTCCCTTTTATTTCCTGTAATCTTCTCTATATTTTGTTTGGTCAAAAATTCTTCCATCATCCATAGCTGTGAAAGCCTTCCCTGTGCTTCTATATTGATGGCATGATCTTATATATCTTGGTCATGTATCTTTTTGAAGGTTATTACGGTATATAGTGTTGGATGTTGATCTAAACTTAATCTCTACAAGATTGCTTTCTAGCAAATGCCCAGCAAAGGTCATCCCAAAAGGCAGCTTGAATAAGGAACATTCTTTTACACATATAACCCGTTGAATTGTCCATACTTGTCTCCACCCACTGGAGTTAGCTCTGGATAAGAACTTCTCAAGATGTTTCTATTCCTCCTCCCTTTCTCTTGCCTCAAGAGACACAAAAACCTAAACTACAAAACACCTGTCTGCTTGGAGGTGATGAGACTGGCTCTAACAGTTTTAATCTGGAGAAAAGACACCCAGGTCCAATGGGGCTTCCTTTCTCTAAACGGCTAAAAAGCTCAAAAAAATACAGATTGCAAAGAAAAAAAATTGTAACATGCTCTAAGCTTCGAGGCAATCTACAGATTGCCAAACTGGTAGGAATTGAATTTGGCATAATTATCTACAGATTTCCCCCTTTACTGTATTTTCTATAATAAAACACAAACTCAAGATCCAATTAAAATTATCTTTACTTAGTAAATAATTTTTTAAAAATGCAAATATCCAGTAGGCAAAATCTGAAATAGACAAGACTTAATAATGAGCCATGAAGCTTATTTAATTCAGCAGTACAATAGAAGAAACAAAGCCAAGTTGAGCAACTGCCTTTGTACCAACAGTTTTCAGAGTTGCCATCAAGTCACTCTCTGCTGGATTTGCTCAATAAGTTAAGTTTCTCTCTGGAGAAAAGAAAAGACTCCATCCACTGTGAGAAGCCTCAGAGAATCAGTCCCCTGGCAGCATCCTCCATCTGCTGTCACAGCTGCTCCAGCCACTCTCTCTGCAGCTCTCTTTCCTCCCATTCTTCTTCAGACATTTAATTGCAGCTGAAGTGGAAAGTTTTTTTCCTCCAAAGCCGTCCTGAGAGAGTTTCCTTCCTTTCTTCCAGAACTCAGAAGAAACAGAACTGTCACATTCTTCAGTGACTCAGAGCCTGTCCAGAGGTAGTCAGTCCAAAAGTTGCCAGAAAGGCAGTTCCAGAACTTTCCCAAAAGCTTTTGTCAAAATATAATAGTGAGTCCTTACCCTATCACCAGGAGTCCTTTTATTTACAGAACACTATGCTACTATGTTCATTTGCTTCTGGAATTTCAGTACCAACTCTGTTACCTAATTAGAAATTCTCAGTTTGAAATCTAGTACTAGCAAGCTCCCTTCTTCCCACTTTTTTCCCCCCATTTCTCTTGATAGTCATGGTTTTTTGTTCCTCCTGATGAATTGTTATTTTGTCCAGTTCTATTTGGTACTTTGATAGGTAAGGCAGAAAATCAACCAAAACTAAGTAGTTGTATGAATTTTGTTATATTGAACAATTACCATGAGCACTTACCATTTCTCTAATTATCTAGTTCTGTAATTATTTCTTTAAGGTGTTTTGTGGTTTTATTTATATATAATTCACATACATATCTTGGTAGTGGGACTCCCAGATATTGTATACAGTCCGCAGCTATTTTGAACAGAATTTTTCTTTTTCTATCTCTCCCCTGATAGGCTTTTTTTGTTAATGTCTTAAAAGACTGGTGATTTTGTGGGCTTATTTCATATGTTACTACGTTACTGAAGTTACTATTTCAATTAAGTTTTTGGTTGCATCTCTAGGGTTCTCTAAATTTTTTACACCAAAAAAAGAGATGATTTTGTTTACTCTGACTATGCATTCCCTAAGTTGCTTTTTCTTGTCTTCCTTCTAGACATTTCTAAGGAGAAAGTCAGATTTAGCTTATGCCTTTGACATAAAAACTGACTACAAAGAAGAAATTCAACTAGGTAAAGCATCTTGAAAACAATGAATGAATGAGAAACTTTGAGTGTTGTAGGCAATTCCCTACAGCTATAAATGTCAAAGATGGACTAATATACATTGGTTTAAGAAGTCTGTAAGGAAGAGCTCCCTACATCAATAAAATCCCAGGTCTAGTTTAAAAAGAAAAATACATAAACTGTTTAAATTTACTATGAAAACAGAACAGAGTGTGATAATGTTTTTTCCTTTAAATACAATAATATATTGCTCATAGGAAGTACATCTAAAATTTAAGGACCCGTTTAAGGACCCCACCGTACTGGGGGGCAGAGAGGACATAGGTCAGCCTGGAGGGTCATTTCCAGCATTGAGAAGAAAACTGATACCACTGACATGAAGATGCAGCTGGTCAAGGACTACCAGGAGAAAGTGGAGTGTGAACGAAGATCCATTTGCACCACCATCCTGGAATTACTGGATGAGTTTTTAACAACCAATTCAATTAATCCAGGGAACAAGGACTTCTATCTGAAAATGAAGGGAGACTACTTCCCATACCACACTGAAGGTGACTGAAAACAAACAATAGATAATTCCCAAGGAGCTTATCAAGAAGCATCTGACTTCAGCAATAAAGAGATGCTAGCTACATATCCAATTTGCCTGGGACTAGCTCCAAATTTTTCTGTATTTTACTATGAGATCCTTAATAACCCAGAGTTTGCTCGTACGTTGGCTAAAACAGCTTTTGGCGAGACAGAACTCCATACCACTATGTGTACCCCAAAAATTGTGTGCAACAGAAATCCTTACCCAAATAATACTCAGAGGCTTCTCAAAGTAAGAAGCAGAAAAGAATGGTTTATTTACAATCTCAAGAAAGGGCAACCCCCCCTTTCTGACAAATGGTCAGGGAGGAGAAGCAATTTACAAAAGGAAATAGTGAAATTATAAAGCCCTAACTCCCCCATTCCCCTCCTGATCCTTTTGTTCCATTGACTGGAAGTTAGGTGCACAATCTAAGCACGGCAATCTACCTCAAGTATCAGAACAAGGAAATGGTAGAACACCCAATGTGCATTTGAGAAAGCACTTCTGTCCTTATTTGGCATATCTTATGCTGAGGTGTCACTGAGGAGAGGGGTGACTCCCTACCACTCTGAGCTCCTTATAAGTTATGTGATTTCCAGGGAAGGAGAACTTTGGCCTGTTTCCCACAAAAAGCCTTACTAGATTTTAGAGTACAGTCTGAGAAGTTTTTCACTTATCTTACTCAATCCCTCCTCTCATTTTCACTCCCTGAAAACTTTTCACATCATTGCTGATAAGCCCCTTCTACAATCTCATCTTCCTCAGTTTCTAAACTCTCAGCATTGGGCCTGTCCTCTTGGTCAATTGGGGTCCACCCTTGTCCATTTAATCACCATCCATTGTACAGTCCCCTCGGCTGTCCCTTCTAGTCGTATCATTTTGGACCAAGTGTACTGGACTATTCCCGTAATCAAAGCTGTTTTCGGTATTCTCTTTGAGCACTCAGGGAATGGGGGCTAGCTGGACAAAGGGTTTTCTGACCAGGAGCAGAGTTAAGGTAAATCCCATAGTATTACTCTCTTGCTATAAGTAAAAGAATTATGCAAAAGGGGTAGAGACACAAACAAGGATTCCAGCCGCTAGTATAGTTATAAACAGAAAAGGAGTTACTATAGGTAAGGATTCAGGGCTCATGAGCTCAACCTGTAGGTGGTGGCCTTTGCCGAAGACACAACTTCAGTTCCCCTGAATCTTCTGTATCAATAGTCCATTCAGCAGCAGGATTCACAGGTCCCTTTACCCAAGTATGGTGTGTTCACCCACGTTCTTTAGTCCAGACTACCATATCTGAAGTCAACAGAATCTGGAAAGGTCCTTCCCAGGATGGGGTAAGCTTTCCTCCTTCCACACTGGGATCAATACCCAATCTCCAGGCTGGTATTGATGCACTAGGACCCCAGTGGCAGAGTTTGAGCTTGGATCAAGCCTTCGTTCTGTAAAACATGGAGATGTTTTACCTGTTTTACCGAAGCATGTACACAATTTCTAAGAAATTTGTCTTTGTCGGATATCAGAGAGTTTTTTTTCCTATTCCCCCCAGGATATGGATGTCCATACAGAATTTCATAAGTAGATAGTCCAATGTTCTAATCCTGACAAGGGCTAACGGGAGGCACTTAGTCCATGATAGTTGGGTTTCAATTGTCAATTTAGTGAGCTGTCTATTTCCTGATTCATCCTTTCCACCTTGCCAGAAGAGGAAGGGTACCAAGGAGTGTGTAGTTCCCAGGTAATTTCTTAGGTCTAGGCCAGAGATTTAAGGACCCTGACAGTGAAATGTGTCCCCTGGTCCAAGTCTATCCTCTCCACCATCCCATATCTGGGAATGTTCTGCTCAAGCAGTATTCAACTAACTGCCTGCACAGTTGGCTGCAGCACAGGAAATGCCTCCACCCAAGAGGTTAGGTATCTACCATGACAAGAAAGTATTTTAGGCAGCCTACTGGAGGCAGTTCTGTAAAATCTGCCTGTATACTCTGGAATGGCCTAATTCCCAGGGGCCTTCCCCCAGCCAGAGTCTGGCGCTGGGCGTACTTATTTGTCCTTCAATAAACAAGGCAGCTATCCACCACCTGCAATGCTAAGGTATATAGGCCTGGAGACACAAACTGGATCAAAACTGCCTCACACATGTTCTAGACATCCCAGTGAATACTCTGGTGTGAGTGTTGCAGTACCTGCCTCATACTTGCTTTGGTCAAGACCTTTCAACCATCGAGGAGGAACTGGTAACCGCATTTATCCTCTTGTGCCCCAAGAGTTTGGGGCCTTCCATTTCTCTTCCTGAGAAAAGGAGGAGGGGAGACTGGGAGGAATCGAAGGGATCAGGACCAACATAGGATCTTCCTGCCCTGATCCTTCCTCTCTGGCCTTCTTAGCTTCCTCATCTGCAAGGTGGTTTCCTCTGGCTTCAAAGGATTGTCCTGGGTGGATGGATGACCATTAACATGTATGCCATCCAAAGCAATAGCTTCAGGCAATAACAGATTTTCCAAAACTTTGCTTATTAAGGTAGTATGGGCCAGTTCCTTCTCTGGGCTATTGATCATTCCCGTTCTTCCCATATCTTCCCAAATACATGTGCCACTCCCCAAGCATATTTTGAATCTGCATAACTGTTCCCTTCTTTCCAGTAACTTTAGGGAATGGTTTAGTGTGTCTGTGCAGACCAGGGTTTGGGTAATCCCCCTGCCTCAATCAAAGAACCTCTATCTCCATTTATTATAGCATACCCATTTTTCCATTTCCCTTCAACCACTCTAGAGGAACCATCTATGAACAGATTTGCCCCTCTTGGGACAGAAGATTCTTGGGGAGCTTCCCATATCTTGGTTTGGAGATCAATTATATCTAGGAAGTAATGTTCAGACCGTGAACTCGATTCCATGCTAGCATTGAAGAAGGAGGCAGGGTTCAGGTTATTATCTTGGGGTAATACCAAATCATCATTTTCCAGTAAAGTAGCCTCAGATTTCAAGATCTGGGAGTCAGTGAGCCACCTGTCTGCTTTCTGATTAAGAATCACCCTCACCTGGTGTGGAATACTCACTATCAGGCTCCTTGCAAAGGTCAACTTCTGAGTCTCCTCAACTAGGGTGGCCATAGAGGCCATAGACTGAACACAAGTGGGCCACCCCCAGGCAACAGAGTCCAGAGTGTTGGAGAGGAAGGCTGCCAGTCCCCTCTGCCCTCCCTCTCATTTGTGCCAGTATCCCAAAGGCTATTCCTTTTTTCACATTTACAAAAAGATTGAAGGGCTTCTCTAGAGAAGGGAGAACCAATACTGGAAGTGAAGTCAGGGCCTCTTTTAACTGAGCAAAGCTTTCTACTGCTCTCATTCCACACTATATGGTCGGGTTTCTCATCCAATACGTGTTGATACAGAGGTTTGGTCCGGACAGCATAGGAATCAATCCAGTTCCTACAGTATCCCACCAATCCCAAAAATTTCCAAAGCTCCATTTTTGTTTTGGGGAGTGGAGTCTGGAGGATTCCTGCCACTCTTCAATTTGCTGTAACTTTTTATTAATGTCTGGCCAAGCATTAGTAACAAAATATAGCTTTAACCACGCCTGGGCCATAGGATCATCTAAATTTAGACCAGATTTTCTGATATTTTCTTTCAATCTATCAAGAAAGGCTTATGGGGCCTCATCTTTCTCCTGATGTATTTCCTGTACTTTGCTTAAATTCTGGTTCTTAGGCACTGATTCCAAATTCCCTGGATCACCATGTTTCTAAGATCTTGTAGGTGCCCTCTATGTATGGAGTTATCGTGATCTCAGCTGGGGTCTCAGAGAGGACATTTTTCCTCTCCTCTTGGACACCCTTGGGCCATAGGCTGGGATTCATCCTGCCTAATTCAGCCTGCCTAATTTCTCCCCTCTCTTCCCCAATAAATAATGTATCCAATATTGATAATAATTCCCCCAAAGTATACAAACTGGGTCCTAAAAACTGATTAACCTGATCAGCTACCCCCAAGGGGTTCTCAATTAACTGCTTCATTTATTTCTTAAAAGTTCTAATTTCAGTGCTGCTTAAGGGGGCATTCACATAAACTATCCCCTGGACCAGTGGGACTTCTAAAGACAGAATCATATACTGGTAATATGTGCTAAATCAGAGATAGCCTTCTAGGATTTGCTGTCAGAGCCTTTGGTTATATGATGTCTAAATCTCAGCTGTTTCAGACATCTGCAGTTAAGACTAGCAGAACACCAAATATTACTAATAACTTTGAGATGACATATGTTATAACTTTAAAGTTTTTGGAAAACTTTGATATGATTTGAACATGTTAATGAACTAAACTTAAGGTGGCAAAGATAAGAGTTAATCTTGTTTCACCCCAAAAAATCTCATAAAAATGAGACCTCAAACTACTCTCCCACCTCCACCCCCCCCCCCAGCGTTCCTCCATCTCCATTGGGAAGTGCTCCATGCCAAGTGCTCCCAATTCTAATTCATGATCGAGTGATTATCACTGCCTCTCCCTCTCCTCATCCTCTCCCCCACACTTCTTGTTTTCCCTCACCTGTTCCCTGTTTCCTTACCTGTTCCCATACCATCTGCCTCTTTACCCCTTTATCACCACTGGGCTCTATTTTCCATGCCTGTTTGCTCTTGGACTCTGTGTTCTATTAAAGTGTAAGTACAGCCTCACTTCCCACTTCCATAGTGGTCTGCCTCATTTCACAATTTCATAAATTAGCAATTCATAAATCCTGATTTTGGACAAAGTGGAAGCAAAAATATAGGGCTTTAACAACAACAAACAGAAAAAAACTACATAGAGCTTAAATTCACCGCATTATGAATAATAACCATATATGCACTGAAGGGAAGGCAACCAAGTATTTCATGGAAATTTCTTAGAGGAAAGATTCTTAGCTAAGCATGATATAGAGAAAATTATCAAAAGCAAAATAGACAATTCAGCTTTATTTAAATAACTTTTGCATTAAATAAAACCAATACATTAAGAATAAGAAGAAAAAATACATATGGGAAATTTCTGCATTAAACATCTGATATCCAGAATCTATAGGAAAACGTCACATTCTCCAATAGACAAGTCATGAAAGGATAAAAATAATCTCTATCCTAGTTCTGCCCCTCAATCACTTTTTACTTCCCAGACTCCAGTCTCTCCCCTCTTCAATCCATCCTCTACTACACAGTTAGTAAAGAGATGTCCCTAAAACACAGATAAGATTATTTATCACCCTCCTACTCAGAAATCTTCAGTGGACTCCCTATTGCCTCTGGGATAAGATACAAACTCCTAAGTCTGACGTTTTAAAACACTCCTCAACCAAACTTTTACCTACCTTTCCAGCCTTATTTCATAAGTCTTCCCTCTGTTGGGTTAGCTCAAATTTATCTTGTATTATATCTTGTTTGCACATAATTGTCTGCATGTTGTCTCCCAGTAGACTATGAGGTCCTTGAGATTGGCAGCTACCTTTTACCTGTCTTTGTATCCCTAGTATGTAACAGGTGTTTAATAAATGCTTATTGACTGACTCCCATTCTCACTCGTTCAGCCCAAATGGCTGGCTACCCATATCTTACACAAAAGGTCCTATCTCTTTTCTCTAAGCCTTTGCACAAACAGCACACTTTATCTAGGATGCACTTTCTCTTCACCTCTGCCTTACATCGCAGTTTTCTTTAAAACACATCTCAGGTACTACCTGCTACGAGGCATTTCCTGATACTCTCATTCTCTCCCTCTTTACATTATTTTATACAGCTTTGAATATTGTTTCTATGGCTTATTTGTATTGCTCACCAGTGGCTGGTGGGTGACAGGGTGTGACCTCTTGAGGTCTTTACGTCCGTCCCCTTTCTAGTAAAAACCAACTGAGTGAGGGTATTAGTTTAGGACGAGTGAGAGTATTAGTCTACTAAAATGAAAGTTCCAATGCAATACTGCTTCCTCTGCAAAGCTAAAAAAAATCCTTAAAAATGAAAAATACAAATATAATTCATAAGATGTTTTGAACTCCCAGAAATTTGTGGACTACCAAGCCAGGATACTGATCTGGGTCCTAGTCAGTTCCCTTCTCCCTTTCCTTCCCACCCTATAAACTCAAATGGCGCCCTATCCTATCACTCTTAGGATTAAATATAAATTTCTCTGCTTTAAGTTCAAAATTAATATAAAAATATTCAGGGATTTTTTGATAGATACAGCAGCCAATCATACTTATTAACACACAATGATATTTTAATAACTGGTTTATTTTATGTTCAGAGCACATATAAGTTCCATGGTGCACTAAAACCAAAGGATCATGAGTAGTATTTCCCAAAAATCTTACATAAAACAAGGCAGGATGGATACACCTAGAACTTCAACAGAGGGCAAAAGGGAAAAGTAAAGATTTATGCACCAAAGAACTGATAACAGAAGAGGAAGATCTATGCCAGGTAAACTTATCTAAACTGATCCGCAAATACTAGGGGATTTAGTTGATCTCTCAAGTTGGAATTCGGCAAACAGAGCAAGAACTGATGAGATAACACATGGAATTTTTCCCCTCCTCTTCTCTGCCTCCTGGCTTCCTTCAAGACCCAGCTAAAATGCCATATTCTATAGGGAAGCTTTCCTCATCCTTCTTAATTCTAGCACCTTCTCTCTCTTGGCTATTTCTAGTTTGTCCTGTATAGTGCTTTTTGTTGTACATAAATGTTTACAAGTAGTCTCCCCAATTAGACTGTGTGCTCCGTGAGAGTGGAAACTATCTCTTTTGCCTTTCTTTGCATCTTAACACAGTGTTGGCATATTATTATAAGCATTTATTAGTGCTTAATAAATGGTTATTGGCTATTGCAGAACAAAAAAAATGAAGTATGTGGGAACCTAAACTGCAGTTTTCATAAAAAAAATTGATAGGTGGAAATATCTGAGAATTAAAAGTAGTTCAGATGTATAAGGTTTACAAAAGTTGCTCTTCAAAATAACACTTGTAAAGTAGATACTAATATTTATACTCATTTTACAAATAAGAAAATGGAGGCTAAGAGAAGATAAATGACTTGCTCAGGGTCACCCAACTAGTTAAATGTCTAAGAAAGGATTTAAATTTAGATATTACTAGCTCCAAGTTCAGCATTCTATCCACTGTACCATCTAGCTTCCTTAAATAGACAAATAGACATCTACCTCATTACCTTAAAAGCAAGTTTTATATATGTGTGTGTGTGTGTATAAATATATTTAAATCAAAAATAATAAGAGGCATTTTTTCTGGAAAAAAAATATCTTGTCTATTAAAGAAATAAATTTCCTCATGCTCATGCCCAGTGACACATAAGGGATTTTGCCTAATTTCCTCATATCCTCTATCCAATTATATTACTTTTTTTTGCAATTTACAATAACTAGCCAGTTACAGCCAAAATTGTGAAACAGGTGAAGAATGTCACTTTACCTCTCTTTGTTCTCCATCCCCTTTCAATTTCCCTTGCTTTTAAAATTAGAATAAGACAAAGTTTCATTTGGCTTATTCAGGACTAGAACAAGATTTGACAGTTATTAGTAACAAAAGTTTTTATTTCAAATGAACATTAAAAACTCAATCTGATAGACATTAACAGTAAAAATTATAGATACATATACCTATTTTTAAGAATCAAAGTACATTATGTTTTTCTAATTTGGTATATCTCACTAAGTCCTCTGGAAACCTAGGTAAATCCCAAGTCATCTCAGATGTAGAGTCAAAACAAAGGATGAAATAGTTACATTTCTTTGGTCACCAGTCTGGCAAATTCACACACGGAAAATTAACCTAATGAAGTGATTTAAGTGCAGAGAATAAATAGGCACTGGAGCTTACCTGTAACATGGTGAGCAGATTTTAACACAGTTTTTTTTAGAAAAGAGGAGCCATACTAGCAGAAAGTCTTTGGGAGTTCCAGCAAGAAAGCAAACATATTAAGAGATCAAGAATGATGATAATAAACTCAACCACCTCAACTAATTTGAGGACATTTAGGAGCCATAAAGGCTAATTAACAACAGACTTGTAAATATGTTAACCACCTGCAAGGTATGCTGGTCTCATTCTAAATGAGCAATAACACTTCTCAGAGGAGTAGATATGGTACAAAAGTAAGAGCAGCAGATTTTGGTTGGATTTAGCTTGCCAAAGAGTATGAGAAAAGGAAGCCTAACCCCTCTGATTATGTAATACAGAGACCAAAATCCCAGGTCACTGCACACCACCTGATTTGTGGCCCACCATTAATCCC
Source organism: Pseudocheirus occidentalis (assembly GCA_028646575.1). Classification (NCBI taxonomy): domain Eukaryota; kingdom Metazoa; phylum Chordata; class Mammalia; order Diprotodontia; family Pseudocheiridae; genus Pseudocheirus; species Pseudocheirus occidentalis. The sequence goes on along the minus strand of JAQQSW010006328.1, from coordinate 2,108 downwards.
TCTTTATATTTTTGTCTATGTCCCTATCCTATATCCTGTCATAGCTTGAAACTGCTTAAGGCATGTCTGGGCATCATTGCTCAAGTCTGGGCAAAGTTGCTCAAGGCATAATCCCCTGACCTCTTTTTCCCCTAATCAGCATTTTATATACTCTCTTTGAATTATTATAGTGTATAAGGTTCATTATAATGCAAGGATCTTATCTAGGGACCACCCTGTCCTGTCCCACTGACCAAGCACCGCCCCCCATTGTCTTCACCCAGAACATGACCCTAGCCTGTTCTGGGGAATTCCAGTCACCTTCACCCCCATGACCCTCCACCCTGCTCTGGAAAGCACTGACTATGGTCCTCTACCCTGTGCCTTCCACCCTGTTCTAGGAGAGACCCCCATGACACAGGAAGGTTGCACCTTTGTACCATATTCCCAAATTAGCCCTGAGCTATATATCTGACCAATGGCTGGTTTTTGCTTCTGTACATCATGCATCTGCTAGCTCCCCTTTAAGAAAAAGGGTTTATGGTTTTTGTGGTTTTGGCCTATATAATCAAGTCTATAAATCCCAAAGATCACAACTCATTTGAGTGAACACACTCAGGTAGTCGTGTGCTTAATGAATAAATCCACACCTAAATTTATCTTGAATCCAGGTCTCCGCTCACTCTTATTCTCTGCACAACAATTAGAGCAGAAAAGGACCCCTTAGTCAAGAAGGGAGGGGTTACAGTGCCCTGGTCCCTTGAGCCCAGGAGTGGTTCTTAATGTTAAAATATGATAAATCTCAAAACACAAACTATTAGACTAGAACTGGTAGGAACACAATTCAATTGACAGTATGGTATACCACAACTTTTCTCTAATTTCTTAAAATAATGCCTTCTTTTACATTTAGTTTGAGTATCCACTTGGAGGTTAATTGTGATTTATGGTATGTGATGTTGGTCTAAACTCCATTAATACCAAATTGAATTCCTGTTTTATTTTTTGTAGCAATATTTTTAAAAATAAATTTATTTATTTTCTTGTTTATATGATTCATTTCCACAAGATTTTGAGTTACAAATTTTCTCCCCATCTTTCCCCTACCCACCACCTCAAAACAGTCATCCTACTGTATATCCCCTCCCCCAATCTGCTCTCTCCTGTGTCCTCCCCCATCACCCCTCTGATTTCCGGTAGGGCAGGATGGATATCCCTAACCCAGTGCCTGTATATCTTAATTCCCAGTTGCATGTAGATAATAATAATTATACACACACACACACACACACACACACACACACATATATATACAAATATATTTTTAACATTTGATTATAGAACTTTAAATTCTAGATTCCTTCCCTTCTTCCCTTGTCACCCACCACCACTGGAAGGACAAGCAATTCAATACAGGCTGTATGTGTGTAATTGCACAGAACATCTCCACAGTAGACACATTGTGAGAGACTGATTATATGTCCCTCCTTCCTGTCCTGCCCCACCTTGTTCTATTCTCTACCCTGTCCCTGTCCCTTTACAGAAGTGTGTACTTCGAGCAGCCCTCCCTCCACCCCGCCCTCCCCTCCGTCATCCCACCTCTCATCCCCATCCTCCCTACTCTTCTGTGTGGCAAGATACCCAGTTTAGAGTTTATGTCATTCCTTCCCTAAGCCAAATTCAATGAGAGCAAGGTTTTTCCCTTTTGCTTTCCTGTTCTTCCCCTCCATTGTAACAATTATCCCTTGCCTCTTCTATATGAGAGGATTAACCCCATTCTGTCTCTTCCTGTCTCCTAATCTAGTCCTCTCCCACCTCAGAATTCCACCTTTTAAAGTATTGTCCCTTCCTATTCAATTGATCCTGTGCCCTCTATGTACACATATATACACATACTCAGATATGTGTATATACACGTATATAAACCCTCCTATGTAGACATATGTGTATGTATATGTATATATACATTTGTATTCCCTTCACCTATCCTCATACTAAGAAAAGTTTCATAAGTTACAATTATCACTTTTTCCATGTTGGCATGTAAATAGTTCAACTTTGATAAGCTCGTTATGATTTCTTTTCCATGTTTACCTTCTCATGCTTGTATTTGAGTGTCAAATTTTCTT
>JAQQSW010006327.1:0-13975 GCA_028646575.1 Pseudocheirus occidentalis | reverse complement strand
CTACCCAGAGTCAAAATGAAGAAAAGGCCTCCCCTTGGATGAAACTGAGGTTTGCTGGACACCAAGGGGTGGAGAGTTTGTGTGGTTTTCTAATGATTGTATTAGTGACTAATGATATCTAGTAATTAGAAACTAGCTTAGTGACTGACTGCTAGATGAGTGACTGATTAATTTAATGGTTGCCCCATGAGTGGAAGATTGATATATTGTGAATTGATTGATTGAATGATTATGTGAGAAGGGTTTCCTCCTTAGGGAAACCAGGTGATTATTCTTTTGTTCCTTGTTCTAAATATTGTGGCCACTGTAGTGAAAACTGTGTGGCCATTCTAGTGTTAAGCTGGTTTTCCCCTTAGAGAAACCAGATGATTATTCTTTTGTTACACTATATTGTGACTTTCTGTGATAAGATGTAATGTTGTGAATATTATATTGTGAATGTTTGCCTTGATTTGTAATGGAATAAACAGAGTGTTCACTATTACTGCGTAATCTGAATCTTAAAAGCTGTTCACAGTAGTGTTTTTTTGGGAATCTGCTGGCACTTGGTGTTACATTATGGAAAATTACAGCTGGAAAATTCCAATTTTGTCTCTCTGTCTCTCGAATTCTTTATATATAGCACTGGCCTCCTGTCTCAGCCAGTAGCCTTCTTCAGAGTCAACAGGGGAGTTCACACCTTCTCAATAGTAGACAGGGCTCACACCTTCCATACTTGGCCCTAAGTTACTAAGTGCTAAGTATCTGCTAAACTTGATTGCTATTACATTGGGGCATCCTGAGGAAAAGCAGATTCAAGGGTCTACAAGGAACCCAGCAGGTGAACTACACCATAATTCAAGGGGGCATCCTGGGGGCTCTAAAAAGATTCTCAGGAACTGGGTGTTATCCTTTAGCCACATGAGTTTGCCAAGCTTGAGGCCATTTCCCCTGGGATACTATATGTACTGGTGGGAAGTTATGTCATGGAACTGGTAATCATCATGGAGGAAGCACAATGACAAGGGGTCATGAGCCTTCCGCCAACCCTTCAGAGCTAACTCTAGAACCTAGAAGAAAGCAGTAACAATGACTATCTGGAGACCTGAAAGGCTAGTGAGTGGGAGTCTAGAGAAAAGCTCCAGAAATTATGCTCCTCACTATGTATATTATCTCATTTGATTCTCCCACTTTCCTAGGAGGCACTACTATTGCCAATTTGCAGATGAGGAAACTGAGACTCAGAGAGGTTAGTTTACTTACCCATGGTCACACAGCTAGGAAGAGGCAGAGGTGGGATTTGAACTCATGCTTATTCACACTCCAAGCCATCATTCTCTCCATTATACTATACTGCCACTTTCCTTTTATTTTTTTAATTTAAAAAAAATAAAAGATTTTACATCAATCATTTGCAGATGTTTCCCCAATAGAATTCATTTCTGACAAAGAAAAATAGTTAAGCAAAACTGCCCCACAATCTGACCACATCTGAAAATGTGTACAACATTCTACATCTGTAGATCCCACCTCTGTACAAAGAAGTTCAAAGACTATACTGCCTTTTGAAGAAATGTTACGTACTAAATTGTGGAGAGCAATTTGGAACAATGCTCAAAGGTCTATAAAACTGCATATCCGTAGACCCAGCAACACCTCTACAAGATCTGTATCCCAAAGAGATCAAAGCAAAAGGAAAAGATCCTATATGTACAAAAATATTTATGGCAGCTCTTTTTGCGGTGGCAAAGAATTGGAAACTGAAGGGATGCCCATCAGTTAGAGAATGGCTGAGCAAGTTGTGGCATATGAATGTGACTATTGTGTAAGAGGGGGATGGTTTCCAAAAATCTGGGAAGACTTATATGAACTGATACAAAATGAAGTGAGCAGAACCAGGAGATCATTGTGCATAGCAAGAGTAATATTCTGTTTTTTTTTGCTTTCTTTTGGAAGGCAGTTGGGGTTAAGTGACTTGCCCAAGGTCACACGGCTAGTTTTTTGTGTTAAGTGTCTGAGGCCAGATTTGAACTCAGGTACTCCTGACTCCAGGGCTGGTGCTCTATTCATTGCGCCACCTAGCCACCCCTAAGAGTAATATTCTAATGATGATCAGGGCAGGTAGGTGGCACAGTGGATAGAAGCACTGGGCTTGGAATCAGAAGATTCATCTTCATAAGATCAAATGCAGCCCCAGACACTTACTAGCTGGGTGACCCTGGGCAAGTCACTTAACCCGGTTTGCTTCAGTTCCTTATCCATAAAAATGAGCTAGTGAAGGAAGCAGCAAACCAGTCCAGTATCTTTGCCCCTCCAAAAAACCCTCAAAAAACAACCCTCAAAACGGGGTCATGAAGAATTGAATACAACTAAAGTAATTGAACAACAGTAACGATGACCCACTATATGATTTCAGCTGCTCTGATAATCAACTGTTAAAGTCTTAGGTGCTCAGATCAATATAGTGATTCAACACAGTTCCAAAGGACTCATGTTGAAAAAATGCTATCCACCTCCAGAAAGAGAACTGGTGGACTCAGTTTATATCAAAGCATATTGTTTTTTGCTTTATTTATTTTTTTCATTTCTTTTTGAAATATCATTAACACAAAAATATATTTTGCATGATTTCACATCATATTGCTTGCCTTAGTGGGTGGGGCAGAGGTGAGAGGGAAGGAGAGAATTTGAAACTCCAAATAAAAAAAGAATGCCAAAAATGAATGAATGAATGAATGAATGACATTTAAAAATGTTAGGTACTGTCATAATTTAAGGATTCACCATGGCTACTACATCTAACCAGGTAATCCCATTACCTCTCACAAGTGGTTTTATGAGTTGATGTGCCAAAGAAATTCATCTGTCTATGGGTAACCTTTCAGCTGTACTTTGCTCAGCTGGTCAGAGGATCAAAAGCTCCAAAGGACCTCAGAGACCTCAGATCAGTCCCTTCATTTTACAGAAAAGGAAAAAGAGGCTTAGAAAAGTTAAGTTTTTGCCCAGGGTCACACAGGTACTATGAATCAGAGGCAGCATTTGAACCCAGGTCCCCTGACTCCAGAGCAGCCAGGGTTCTTATCACCATACAGTTCTGTTTTCCAGGGTAAGTTTTGCCACCAAACCAGGGGACATCAGAATTTGGCTTTTAAATCTCCACAAAGAAAGACTTTAGGAACTTAAGCTTCTATGTGAGTGATCAGGCTAATAAACATAACAAATACAGGACAGGCTTTACTTTTATCTGATGGAAAATGCAAAGGACTCATATTTGATCCCAGTGTCTGGCTCATACACACACAGCAGGCACTTAATAAATGTTTACTTGATAGGCTGACAGCTCTTCCTCCCTCTCCAGGGGTCTCTATCTCTCCAGGGTCTATCCTTAAGTTGAAATCTCCCATCCACCAAGGAGAAAGCCCTTGGGATCAGCAGAACCACCCATCTCCCTCTGCTGGGCTCCACCTTCCCAAGGGCTTAGATGTCCAGATTGAAGGCACTCATCTCTACCCCCTCCCAAATCATCCTTGCAGTCCCTATTTTACAGGGTTGTTGGGAGAAAAGCCCTTTGCAAACCTGAAGGCCTGGAGAGGTGAGAGCTACTGCCAGTCTTATTACTCTTCTTAGGACTCTATGGCATGATGATGCTTGGGAGTGGCTCACTGATAGTAGATTTAGACAAGCTTCCATCTGGGAGCCTGGGCTGCCTGTTGGGTGAGGAACATTGCCATTTAGTGGCCAGAAGGCTGCTCCTCCTTACCATAAGCTGTCCTAACAACTAGAGCCATGCATTCCAATCCAGGCCAAGGCAATAAATCCACAAGCATTTACTAAGCCCCTAGGATGCTCCAGGAACTCTTCTAGGCACTAGGGATAGGAGCAGTAATGGAAACAGCCCCTACTCACAAGATTCAATCAACCCTTTCAGCCCTGATAAGCCATCTCAGAAATACACAGGCCACTGGCAGAAAGCAGGAGCTGGGATGGAAAGTGTGGATGAGTGAATCTCATCCCCAGAGGATGAAGAAACACAAGGCAGGGCCCACAGCCCCATCCTGCCCTGGCAGATTCATTCCCCTCTCATGTTCTGACCTGGTGTGTTCATTCCTGCAGCATGGCTGGGGCAGAGGGAGCTGCTGAACTACTAATTTCTTGAGAAACTAAGTGCTTTGGACCCCCGTGGGGGTGTGGGGAGGTCCTGACAAAGGAAACAGTGAAGCTTGTCTGAACAAGACTGACAGAAGACAAATATCAGAAAATAAAGTTGCAAAGGTCTCCATGGAGATAATTTTGGTAGTTGTATGACTGGGCAGGGAGAGAAATAAAGACAAGGAGGCTGGTGGTTATGTGAATGGAGAAGGGGTGGCTGACCTTTCATGTGGGCAGAATAGGCATCTGTCTAATCAGCGAGATTTCAGGGCTACAAACAGTGCCCTCCCCTTCTCCTATCCCCAGTCTCTCTAACACTGACCACTAGATTCCATTCATTCACTGTGATGAAGTGAAAAGGCCTCTTGTTTTGCATGTGGAGGCAGCATGTATGGCCCCCTGCCCCAGTTCTTCCCTTGGCTCCCCTTTCCTCCTTCGTCAGGCTGAATCAGAACTTCCCCCTTATGCAGTGTAGGGGGGCAACCCTGGCACAGTCTCTGCAACCTGGGGGTCCCTAGGGTGGTCCCAGTCCCAGGAAGAAGGGAGCATGCTTTTAGTCCACCTCCTCATTTCTTCTTTTATGACTGATCAGAATCAGACACTGTCACTTGTTGCAGGGGTGTATGTATGTCCAGGAGAGGGACATGTGCCAGTAAAGTCTCTGGAGCAAGATCGCCCACAGGCAAGAGCCCAACTGTCACTTTGTTAGTTCTTAGGCCCAGGTGGCAACTGGGATGCTTATTGGGGAGGGGTGCTGAATGATTGTTTTAAGGATTACTGTTCTTCTCCAGGCCTAATTCAGCCCCATTTTACTTTGTCCTGTGTAATAGGGCATAATTAATCTACAGGTAGTACACAATTGCTCTTTTCTAGAGGTTTTGGAAGTGAATGGGGTGGTCCCATGACCCAGAAGTCTTCCTGCTCCTTGGGGATGAGGTCTAATTCTGTATCTGAGCAATATGCCAGGCATCAGTCCCAGCCTGCTCACCAACAGCTACTTATTAAGCATTTACCTGGCTCAGTAGATGGAGCCCTCACCCTGGAGTCAAGAAGATGCGAGTTCAAATCCAGCCTCAGACACTTACTAATTATGTAACTCTGGTTAAGTTACTTAACCCTTCTGTGCCTCAGTTTCATCAGGTATGAATGGGTATAATAAGAGAACCTAGGTCTCAGGGTTGGAGGGCAGATTAAATGAGTTCACATGTGTAGAATGCTTTGCAAACATTAAAGAGTTATACAAATGATGGCTATTAGTTTATTATAATAAACCCTGTCCTCAAGGAGCCTGAGAGGAGACAACACAGAAACAACCTCACATGAACAAGATGTGTGCTAGATGAGAAATTAAGGAGATGGAGACAAGGAGAGAGAGAATCCCAGGTGCGGGGGGACATCAGTGAAAATGTCTGGAGATGGGGAATGGAGCGTCTTTTGTGAGGAACAAAGGAGGCTAATAGTGTCATTAGATCCTAGACTACATGGAATCTTGCAAATTGCAAGACAAGGAAGGGAGGGAGGAAGAAGAGAGGGAGGGAGGAAGGAAAGAAGGAAAGAAAGAAGGGAGGGAGGGAGGAAGGGAAGGAGGAAAGAAAGAAGGGAGGAAAGAAGGAAGGAAGGAAAGAAGAAAGGAAGGAAGGAAGGGAGGAAGGGAGGAAGGGAGAAAGGGAGGAAGGAAGGGAGAGAAGGGGGAGGAAAGAAGGAATGGAGGAAGGGAGGGGGGAGGGAGGTCAGGAAGGGAAGGGAAGGAAGGAAGGAAGAGAAGTGATTGTGAAGGGAGTAAAAAGCTAAAGAAAGAATTTTCTATCTGTTCTTGGAGGTAATAGGGAGCCAATTAACTTCAATAGGTAAGAGGGTAACATGGCCAGATCTGTATTTTAGGAAGATCACTTTGATAGTTCAGTGGAAGATGAACTGGAGTGAGCAGAAACTGAAAGCAGAGTCTCCTGCCCCTCAGCAGGCTATTACCATAGGCCAGGCATCAGGTGATGAGGGTCTACACCACTATGGTGGCAGTGTCAGAGGAGCAGAGGAGGTATATACCGGAGATGTTGAGAAGGTAGAATCAACAGGGCTTGGGAAGTGATTGAACTGGAGGTTGAGTGCAAAGAAGGAGTTCAGGCCCACAGACTTGTTGCAAGCCTGGGAGATTGGGATGATGGGCATGTTGGACAGTAATAAGGACTTTAGAAGATCAAAATGAGGAAAAGACAATGGCTTCAGTTTTGAAATGTTGATTTTTAAGATGTCTATAGGCCAAACAATTCAAGATGTCGGATAGAGTTGGAGATGCTAGACTGGAGTTCTGGAGAGATATCAGGGCCAAATCAAAAGATATGAGAATAATCTGCATAGAGGTGGTAATTAAATCCATGGGAATTGATGACATCACCAAGTGAAATAGGATAGAGGGAAAAGAGGGGAGAGAGAAGATGTTTAGAAAACAACCACCATTTGTGGGTGAAAATTCAGTAAATGAGGTAAGAGAAGGAGGAGTCAGTGGAGAACCGGGGGAGAATAGTATCAGAAAAACTAGAAGAGGAGAGAAAATTAAGGGAAGGTGATAGACAATGTCAGTGCCTGAGGGTCATCTACAGTATGAGGTCAAATCTGCCTCCTTAGAATAGGATACCTTGGTCACACTTTCTATCACTCTCACTCTGCACATTTCTGTGTGGCCATCTCTGATTATGGACAGGCGGTTATATGTCCCCAATTCTGCCTGTCTTCTAAGAGACTGCTTCCAGTGAATTACTGGCTCTCCAGTCCTATTCCATTTCCTGGGATGCATCTGCTATTTGTTATGATATGGAGCTTGGCTGACATGTAGGATGCTTTTCCCTCCCTCTTCCCTCCATTTTTAGTTTAAGATTCTCCTCATGAGATATGCAAGATGCTAGGTAAATCAATGCAACCCTTGTTAGCAAGGTGTCTCTTACAGGAATCATGGAGACTGTTACTGTCCCTTGAAGACACAGGTGAGAGCTCAGCTGTTGTTCCTGAAACTCTATGCTGTCAGACAAGTGCTCAACCAGCCTTTGCTTGAAGGCCTCCAGGGAGAAGGAGGAAACCCCCACCCTCTGCCCCCAGGCAACTTATTCTACTTTTGGAGAGTTCAAAGGGTTAGGATGTTTCCTGACATTGTGTCTAAATCTGTGTGTTGGCAATTTCCCTCACACCTCTACCCTACTCACTCCAAGTTTCTTCCCTCCGGGGTTAAAGAGAACACAACTAGGACTTATTAAGAACCCATTGTGTGCCCTGCATTGTGCTAAATAAACAGTAGGGGCACACAAAAAGGCCAAAGACAATCCCTGCTCACATTCTAAAGGGGAGAAAACAAACAAACAACTACATACGGGCCAGATGTATGCATGATAAACTGGAGATGATCAGCAGAAGGAAAGTCTAGAATGAAGGGGACCTAAGAAGGGCTTCCAAGGAAGTGAGGAGATAGAGACAAAGAGTTGAGAGTTCCAGAGACAGGTGCCAGCCAGTGAAAACAGTGGAAGCCAGGAGGTGAGTGTCACCTTCAAGAAACTCTAAGGAGGTCCATGCCACTGAATCTCAGAGCATATAGGGGTATCTGGGAAGACTGCTGAGGGAGGAAGAGACAAGGCTATGAAGGGCTTCAAAAGTCAAACAAGGTCTTATATTCATCCTGGAGATGATAGGGAGTCACTCAAATGAACTGAATAGGATGCTAACATGATGAGACCTGCCAGTAAGAAGTTTATAAAAGAGCTGAGTGGAGGGAGGACTGGAGTGAGAAGACCCTGGAGGCAAGGGGATGCCTCTGCAATAATCCAGGCAGGAGGCAATGAGGGTCTGTACCTGGCCGGTGACAGTGTCCAAGGAGAGAAGGGGGCATATACCAGAGATGGTAAGAGGGTATAAGTGACAGGAGTTAGCAAAGGATTGGACATGAGGGGGCTGGATAAGAGAGAGTGAGGAACCCAGGGTGACACCTAGGTTGTAAGCCTCAGTGACTGGGAGAATGGAGGTACTCCAAACAGTCCAGGGAGGTCCCAATTAGTGGGACCGATGGATCTCATGAAGTGGTCACATATATTCAAGAATTCATGCTATTGGATTTTATGTAAAATATGGTCTTTGGCTCCGCCCCAATGGAAATGCATAGTATTACATTGGGAAAAGCATCTGGTATTTTATGACAAATTGATGGTATGTCTTATCTATAGAATCTTGGGTTTTCAAAGCCAAGGTAACATTCTTTGCCAGTTCATTCACAAATTAATCAGTTTGTATCCCACTTAGCAAAGAAACAGAAGACAGTTGCTGACTGTAAGAGGGAGACAATCAGTCCTTTGATTTAAAAAGTCCCCAAATCAGTTCTTATTAGAAAACCAAATAGTTCCTGAACTGTAGGCTTTTCTGAAGTCGTGATGTTCTATTAGAAGACTGTATCATCTGGTTAAGAGTTAGGACACCAAGTCATTTCCTCTTGGGTTGTTCTTGTAAGGACAATTCCTCTCTTTTTTTTTTTTGCTTTTTGGAGGGCAGTTGGGGTTAAGTGACTTGCCCAAGGTCACACGGACTTGCCCAAGGTCACACGGCTCTCTTTTCTGCATCTTGTGAGGTGATTTGTGGAGCACTCCAGGACAGCATCTAGAAATATAAGCAAAACCTCACCTCTACATAATTAAGGAGTAGGTCTTTTCCATTACTTTATTTGAGAATATATACTTTTTCAAATTGTTATTCTGGTGGTCTATACCCATTTTTAATGATGCTTAACATTTTTTAGGGCGTACAGGGAAATAGGTAATTGCCCTTGTAATATATAGGTCCAAATCCAAATCTCCTTTTAATTTTTGTAAATAGGTTTCACAGAAAGATTGAAATGATTTGCCAGTGTAGGCAGGGGCCTTATCAGTTTTTATTTCTTAAGAAGTACCTTAGAGATGAAAAACAATTTTTATCCTTAATGACAGGTGTAATCGTATAAAATTGAAGGACAGTAATTTTTTCTCTGTCCATAATTCAATAGAACCTTATTAAGTTAAATGAATGGGAGGTTTCATAGTTACAAAGAAACAGAAGATGATTAAAATATTTTAGAAAAAAATTTTAAATGGAAACGACGGTTGCCTTTTCATTTCTGAGGGGTGTAACAGGGAGAGGACTCTCCATTATCTAAATATATGATCACACAGTATCTTATATCAGGGAAAAACATCAATTCTTAAAAATGTCAGATCTTGAATAGATAGCAACAGCAAAAAAATTAAATAAGAGGTTCTTAGTAATACACTGAGAATCTTCTTCCCCATGTCTCATTTACTTTAAATAGGTATGTAAGTTATTATTTTTTTGTCATATACTTCAGCTTTATTGTATTTAACCATAATCACTATGCATGGAGGTAGCACATGCTTTTCCTCTACCACCTCTCCCACCCCTCCCACTCGAGGAGCTCCCCCAGTAGTGGGTCCTCTCTGGGTGCTCCCTCTTGAGGTGTTCAGTGGTAATTTCTGCTCAGAGCAGCAGCCACTACTCCCACCAGCTTCTGCCAGGCAGCTTGGGCCTCCATGGTAAAGTCCTTCCCCAAGGAAGCTGCCAGGACTATGATCAGGTTGTCTCCAAGTAGCCTGAAGTTCTGGGGGTCCACATGTAGCTTGTCTGAGTGTAGCTGACTCGGCTTGTCAAAGGTGGCTTTCACATTGTCTAGGTTCTTCACAGCCTCGCCAAATGAGGTCAGCACTTTCTTGCCATGGGCTCTGACCTGGGGGTTCCTCTCAATGGCAGTGGGGCTGGATAGGTTCCCAAAGTTGCTGAAGTACCTCTGGGTCCACGGGTAGACGACTAACAGCCTGCTAAGGGCAGCAGCCCCTGCTTCCTCAACGTCAATCTTGGCCCAGATGGCTGAAATGATCTGTTTCTCTTCTGCTGTCCAGTGCATCATGGCTGCTTGCAAAGGGGTGGTGATGGTCCTGAGTTGACAGTGCAGGAGACAGAGGTGAAAGCTGAGTGCTGTCGGTATGTAAGTTATTTATGATAAACTGTTAACCTTCAACTTAAAAGGAACTACTCTGTTGACATAGGAACTGAAGATTAAAGTTTTTATGTTCAAGAAAACTAAGCTTTCTTGTTCAAATTGCTTAGTTCACAAAATTTTAAACTGTGCTTGATATTACTTATCTCACTCTGAATTTTAGTACGTTTCAATTCTTATGAATGTAAATATCTGATAGTAGAGATTCTCGATTCTTATTTTACTTTAAACAGCAAAGATTATCCAGCCTTCAAAGTTACCAAAACAAAAGTGTATGAGAAAAAAGTATTCATTTGTCACATGGATATATTGTAAGTTTCTAAAGAAGTGACATTTATTTGCCATAGACTATTTAAGTTTTAAACTTGTAACATAAGTAAAGGTATTTGCCTGACCTGTTCAGGAGTAAATGTGAACTTACTTATTAACATTCTTGCATTTTGGATGGAGAAACAAAGGACTAAGTGTTAGATAAGCTTTGTGTTGTTAATTTGCATGGCCTTTTTGAATGCGCCCCTAGAGGTAAACATGAGAAATAAAATTTTTTTTTTCCTATTTCTTACTACTTGTTACAACTGCAAGAATAATTCCTATTCTTGATTGTTAGAATATTTTATACTTGTAGTCTTAATATTTCTTACAGTATAATAATAATATTTACTATCTGTAAAAACATTAAGAAATTGAGAGTGTTCCATTAAACGAAACGATCTTCTTTTGGATAGGTGAGAAAGGAGGTGGAAATAAGTCTTTAAAGGTTTAAAACACATTGAATAAACTTTACCAGAAAGGTTCTCTTTAGATTAGCATTTCCATTTGGGTTTTTGTATAAGGCTGATGACTATGTACAGAGAACACTTTTTAATTTTGCTTTGATGAGAGGGATGATTTTGTTGCTTATGTATGCCTCAAAGGGAGTTCAAGGAGTCCCAAGTGATTTTTACAAGGCTATTTACTGTCTGCCCTATAGGCTTGGCACTGTTGAATATGAATAAGGGGGAGTCTGAGCTGTGTTTAGGGGAATAGATATGATTTTTGAAAGTCATTAAAAGTTTCCAAGTGGTTGTTAAAAGTCATTTAAAGTTTTCAGACAAAAAATTGTCTCTTTAAATTACTATTTTTTGAGGCTTAATAATTTTATTTCTCACTTTATGTCCTAAGTAACTGTATGGAGATTACAACTAAATTTTTATCAGGGGCTATAACCCATATTGAAATAACCTGAGCTGAGTGGTTTGAAGTATTTTTTTGTAAAACTACTTTTGAAGGATATATATTGATCTCTTATAGTTTTAACCTGTGTAACAAACTTCTGGCACATTGTTGGACTTTTTTTTCATCCCTTGTAGTAGAAGGGAAAAGCAAAATATTGAAAAATCATTTTTACGTAATGGGATATTTTTTAAAACAATATTTGAAATTGATTGTCCACATAAGCCATTCTTATGAAATCACAGAGGGAGCAGGGAAGCCTGGTTGAAGGGCTTCCTATAGTCTACCTTTCCATCTGGAAAGGGTTTGGTTTAAACGAGACAAATATAAAATTACAACATGTATTCATTATCCCCTTAAAGCTAGCTTTACTACTTATACCTGAAGTGCAAGACTAGAGTCTTAACTGGCAGACAAAAAGATGAGAGAGCTTAAGTAAATTTTAGGATCATACCAATACAGGGTGACTGAATTACACAAATATATGATCCCTATAATGGTTTAATCATTGTATGAGAAAGTGATTTTTCTTAATTGGATAAATGATAGATACAATAAAACAAGATAAATCTGACAAAGTATTGATTGAAATTATGATCCAGAATATCTATGTTTTCTTTACCATTAACATTCTATAACATGATATATTGCCCAGAAAATCTTAAGATAAGAAAAAGTCCCTTTACTCAAGCTACTACCTCAAATTGAGGATCTGCCCTTAAGGACCATAAAGTAGGTTTTGTTAACATAAAGACAGGTACTCTCAGAGACAAAGTTCAGTCTGCTTTGGAAATTATGATCTCTGGATGCCTATTTTAAATCCTACTCCCAGCCCTATCTGGGCTCTGGAGGGGCTGACATAGAAAGAGAGCCTTACTTTTGTAAAAATGAGGCAGAGCAGCTTGTTTGATATTAAATTATAGTGAGCATTCTCTATTTTCTTGACTTATTACTTAACAAAATTAATTTAGATGTCACAGAGTATTTTAGCCAATTTGAGAGAAGAAAAAAAATATTAATTGAATCTCAAATGGTTAAAAGTTGATCACCATATTTTTAAAAGCTATTAGTTCTAAAATACCCGAATATCTTAAGGTGATTTTTAAGTAGTTTGCACAATTTTCTATACCTTTACTAATCTTATGTGAAAATATTAAGCTGAGAAAAAAAAGAAAAGAATTAATATCCTTTACAGATTACTTAATCTGTTCATAAGAATCAGGCCTAAGAAGAAAAAGAGTAGGAATATCTGTATATGATCTTAAATGCTCTCTATCTCAAGCAGCAATTCCACCAATAACAGCTTACAGTTAATTTTATTCTTATCTAGCTATGATAAACAATAAAGAACTACTATGTTTTTCAATACATAAGGGATATCATTTAACATTTTTCTTTTTAAATTTATCCAGATGCAATAGCCAGTTGTTAAAAATCCTTATCAATCTTTTGCAACAAGTTCATATCCTAGTCTGATGTTTCCTATAGAAATAGTTTCATGGGGTCTCTTTTTTAATATAAATTTTTATTTGTTTTCTTGTTTATATCATTCATTTCCATGAGATTTTTGAGTTACAAATTTTCTCCCCATCTTTCCCCTACCCCAACCCCAAAACAGCAATCCCATTGTAAAGCTCCTCCCCCGATCTGCTCTCTAACTTTCTGATAGGGCAGGGTGGGTCTCCCTACCCCAGGCCCTGTATATCTTAATTCCTAGTTGCATGTATTGCAGAGCTTTAAATTCTAGATTCTTTCGGTTCCTCCCTTGTCACCCACCCCCACCGGAAGGACAAGCACTTAAATACAGGCTGTGCATGTGTAATTACACAGGACAACTTCGCAGTGGACATATTGTGACACTCTGATCATATGTCCCTCCTTCCTATCTCCCCCCTTTACCCCCGGTTCTGTTCTCTACCCTGTTCCGGTCCCTTTACTGAAGTGTGTGCTTCCAGCAACCATCCCCCAGACCCTGCCCTCCCCTCCATCATCCTGCCTCTCATCTCCATGCCTCCTACTCTCCTGTGTGGCATGATACCCAGTTTATAGTTTATGTCACTCCTTCCCTAAGCCAAATTCAATGAGAGTAAATGAGAGTAAAATTGTAACAGTTATCCCTTGCCTCTTCTATATGGGATGATTAACCCCATTTTGTCTCTCCCTGTCTCCTCTCAATCTAGTACTCTCCCACCTCAGAATTTCCCGTTTTAAAGTATCATCCCTTCCTATTCAATTAATCCTATACCCTATATGTACACATATACACACATGTTCAGATATGTGTTCATATGCATATATAGCCTCCTATATACACATATGTGTAAGTACACACACACACATGCACACACACACACATATACATTTGTATTCCCTTCCCCTATCCTCATGCTAAGAAAAGATTCATAAGTTACTATTATCGTTTTTCCATATTGGCATGTAAATAGTTCAACTTTGATAAGTTCCTTATGATTTCTTTCCCATATTTACCTTGTTATGTTTTTGTGTTTGATTGTCAAATTTTCTGTTCAGTTCTGTTTTTTTCAGCAAGAATGCTTGAAAGTCCTCCACCTCATTGAATGACCACATTTTCTCCTAGAACATTATACTCAATTTTGCTGG
>JAQQSW010006326.1:0-13975 GCA_028646575.1 Pseudocheirus occidentalis | reverse complement strand
TCAGAAGTCAACATGTGGCAAATGTGGATATCCTGCAAAATGCAAGAGAAAGTATAATTGGAGTGCCAAGGCTAAGCGATGAAACACCACTGGTACTGGACGAATGAGGCACCTAAAAATTGTCTATCGCTGATTCAGGAATGGATTCCATGAAGGAACAACACCTAAACCCAAGAGAGCAGCTGTTGCAGCATCTAGTTCATCTTGAGGATTCAACTGTTTGTTAAAATAAATGTCCTAAATGAAAAAAAAGTGATTATGAGTTGAAAGAGACAGCAAATATTTCATTTGATCCAAAAGTAGAAGAGAAAAGGACTTTTTTTTTTAGCTCCAGTGCTAACAAACAGAAGTGGAGCAGTTAGTAGAAAAGTGCTTTCACATGATCCAGATATTCCTGAATGGCATCAAAACCCATAGTTTTGATAGGGAGTTACCTCAAGTACTTTCATGTTCCTCACCAAAGTATTTCCAAGCGAGGCCTTTTTTTCTTTTACAGTGTTCCTCAGTTTCCCCCACAGAAACTGTGTTTGTGGGCAAGTGGGATCTAGATTTATGCTTTTTCTATGTATGTATCATTCCCATATTTACTTTTATATCTGAGCACTTGTGATATAATTTCTCTTGCTTTATTGCTAAGCAAAAGGTTAGTTTACAATCTAAATATAACAGAGGGGCTGGATTCAGATAAATATATGCATACTTACAAGGTCTTGAGAGTTATGGTGGTGAGTAGGAACAGTGTATTTCCCCTAAATAGAGTAATTCCAGGATCTTCAGTAAGTTAACTACACAGTGGTGATCTTTTCCTAGAAATGAAACTTGCCATTGTTAGGGTATGTTGAAATAAATGAACTAACTCAAAGGTATAGGTGTCCAAAGCCCCAGTGAGAGAGCTATGAGGTGTCCATCTCACACACATATTTTAATAGTATGCTAGATTTAGAGCTGAAAGAGACCTTAGAGATCATCTATTTGACACTTCATTGAGCCTGAGACTTCCTGAGGAACAATCCAAGTATCACAGTATCATAACTTTAGTGCTTACAGAGCCCTCAGAGGTCATCTAGGACAATCATTTCATTTTGCAGATGAGAAAAGTAAGGCTGAGGGAGGTTATATATAGAAATAAAATGGAATATTATTGTGCTGTAAGACATAATGATATACCTAGGACTATTTGTGTGGCCTGATAAAGAGTAAAGTGAGCAGAACCAAGGGAACAATTTACTTCATAACAATAATAATTCCAGAGGACTGATGATAAAGCATGCTAACCACCTCCAATCAGAGAAGTGGTGCATTCAAGGTACAGAATGAGATGAATTGAATAGGGGGGCTGAGCCAAGATGGCAGCATAGAAGCAGCAATGTTTTGCAGCTCCCACATAACCACCTCAAATACCCATAAAATATGACTCTAAACAAATTTTAGGACTCCAAAACTCACAAGAATACAGAAAACACATCTCTCGCTGAAGGCAGCTTGGCAGGTGGGGATCATTGCGGCAGGCTGAGAGCCAAAACCAGCCCAGCCTGAAACAGTGGCCTGGCCCCAGGGTGGTCAGGAAGAGCCACAGCTGGAGTCTTCGGGAGAGTGAATCAGTGGCAGCTGAGGCAGTTTCCACATTTATCAAGCCAGGAGAAATAAGGACTAAGAGAAAGGTGAATGGAATTCAGCTGAATTTGGGGGAGAAAAGCAGTCTAGCCAAACTGCCCCCAGGGCAAGGAAGCAACATAAGTGGCAGCTGCCGCCACCCAGTTGCTTCAGAGCTCCCAGCCTGCAGACTGCAGGGGGGTCAAACAATTGTTCAGAAGCCAAGTGCTTTTGCCTTGAGTAGCCTAGATCCTGATTCTGGTCTTGGGTAGTGGTCCTGGGGTGCGTTTTCAGTAAGCCAAAGCTGGTGGGGGTCACAACAGCCCCCTAATAGCTCCAGCAGCTGTGAAAACCCCAGCAATTTGGGACAGAGCTTTCCCCTCTGGAAGCAGAGTTCTACAGAGCCAAAAACACAAATACTTTGTAAGTAAGAACAGCAATCAAACTCTAGAATCCTTTTGGGGTGACAAAAATGATCAAAGGATGGAATGGAAGGAAGACAACACAGTCAGAACTCCCACACCAAATGCTTCCAACAAACGTGAAGATTGCCTACAAGCCATAGATTGGCTTAAAAAGGACTTTGATAACCAAATAAGGGAAGTGGAGTAAAAATTGGGAGGAGAAATGAGAATGATCCAAGAAACAATCAACAACCTGATTGTTGAGAAGAGAATAACACCTTAAAACCAGATTAACTCAAGTGACAAGAGAGGCCCAAAAAGCCAATGAGGAGAAGAATGCCTTAAAAAGTCAAATTTGCCAGATGGAAAAACAATCTCAAAAGCATTCTGAAGAAAATAATTCCTTCAGAATTAGAGTAGAGCAAATGGAAGCAAATGACTTTATGAGAAATCACGATACTATTAAACAGATCCAAACTAATGAAAAAATAGAAGGCAATGTGAAATATCTCCCAGAATGAGATGAATTTTTTGGATATGGCCAATATGAGTGTGTGCATATCTGTGGCAAGATAGTTTCTTTTTAATGCTTTTGAAGGAGGGGGGAAGAGCTATCAATTGGGTTTTTCCTCTACCCCAAAAGAAAAGAGAATTGTTGGAGATTTTGAACATGGAAGAGAATAGAAAAACTAGGAGGAAACACAGACAACAGCACAGCTTTAAAAGTTCCCTGGTAAATTTAAATTTTAAAGTAATTTATTTTATACTTAAGTTAGCAAGGTGGTACATTGGACAAAACATTGGCCATGGAGTCAGGAAAGTCTGGTTTCAAATCCTGCCTCATGTACTTACTAACTGTGAGAGCCTGGACAAGTTCCTTAATCTTTCCCAGTCTCAGTTTCATCATCAGTAAAATAAAGAAAATAGCAGCACATCATGTGTTTGTTGTGAGGATCAAATGAGATAACATATATACAGTGATTTGGGAACCTAAGCAGTATGTAAATGCTCTGTATTATTATTTAGAAGCTTTGAAAAGCAAATTCTACTTAATAGAGATTTATAGTTTTTTGTATAATCCTCTTCTTATGTTTTCTTTTGTATAGGAAAAGGCTCATTTTATTTAGTGTTAAATTCATAATAAAAATAAATGTTTTGAGAAGTGATAAAAGGGCATATACAGCTTTTCTGAATCATTTTTTCTTTTTGCAAGAGGAAAAGGAAATATAAAATCATATTTTTGAAGTCTGTTAATGGATATTTTTATGAAAAGGCAAGAATTCTAACTAGGTTTGGGTGACTAATGGCTATAAATATAGGATAAGATTAGAGAAGAATCAATTTCTGTCACTGTGCATTTTCTGAAAAAGGTCAGCCTTTTCATGTAAAGAAATATGAATCCAAATGCTTTTCTTTCAAATGTTTTTCATGTACTATTAAGAAACAATATTGATATAAAACAATGTAGAAAAAACATGGAATATTTTCAGACTTTAGAAGGAGTATCTTAGAATGTGAAGTAGGGTTTCTATTCATTGGGCAATAGAAAGAAGCTCCACCAATTATAGGTAGAATTGTCATTTTTATTATATTGGTTCAACATATCCATGATAAATTAATATTTACTCAATTATTTAGATCAGTATATTCATGTGAAACATGTTTTGTGATTGTGTGCATGTAATCCCCGGGTTTATCTCAGAATAGTATACTTCCAAGTATTTTGTAATGTCTGCAGTTATTTTTAATGGAATTTTGCTTTCTATATCTTCCTCCAGGGTTTTGTTGATAATACATAGAAATGCTGATGATTTATGTGGGCTTATTTTATGACCCTATAACTTTATTAAAGTTGTTAATGGTTTCATATTGTTTTTAAGATTATTTTCTAAGGTTCTCTAAGTATACCATTATATCATCTGTAAAGTCTTCTTTTTTCATTGTCTACTTTTATTTTCCCAATGTCTTTTATCATGTTTTAGTGCTTTAGGTAGCATTTTTAAAACAATATTGAATAATAATGAATATCTTAATTTCACCTTTGATGTTATCATAAAGGCTTTTAGTTTATCCCTATTAGAGATAATCTTTGCTATGGGTTTTAGAAAGATACTACTTATCATTTTAAGAAAGATTCCATTTATTACTGTGCTTTCAAGTGTTTTTGATAGAATAGATACTGCATTTTGTCAAAGAGCATTTTTCTTCTTTTATTAATATGAATGCATGTGTTTTGTTTTTGTTACTGATAATTATGCATAAGTAAATTATGCATGTAGTTTTCCTAATATTGAGCCACTCCTTTATTCCTGGCATAAATCCTATCTGGTCATAATACATGAGCATTGGGATATATGGCTGTCAGTTGCTTGCTAGCCTTTTATTTAAAATTTATGCATTGATATTCATTAGGGAAAAGGTATACAGTTTTTTTCTTGGTTTTTGCTCTACCTGCTATACATATCAAAATCACATTTGTGTCCTAAAAGAAATTCTTTAGAGCTCTTCTATACCTTTTTTTTTTTTAAAACATAGTTTAGATAGTTATTAGGATTAACTCTTTCTTAGATATTTGGTAGAATTCACTTGTAAATTCATCTGGTTCTGGAGATTTTTTGTTAGGGAGCTCATTTATAGTTTGCTCATTTTTTTCTAAGATAGAGTTACTTAAGTACCATATTTCCTCTTCTGTTAATCTGGGTAATGTATATTCTTTTAAATATTCATTTGTTTCACTTAGGTTGTCAGTTAGTTGTCAGGGTAAAGTAACTTCTAAACTTCCCTCTTCTTCCAGAGTATCTCTTTTTCTCAACCATCTACTTTAGAAAGATCATCCTAATATAATTGACTCCCTTCTGTCTCTTCTGTCTATGTAGAGTCCTTTTGACTGTCCTAATAATGATAAAGTTGTTAGGAGTTACATGTATCATCTTCCCCTATACAAATGTAAACAGTTTAATCTTATTGAATTTCTTATGATTTCTCTTCTATATTTACCTTTAATATGCTTTTCTTGGGTCATATTTAAAATGTTCTATTTAGTTCGTCTCATCATCAGGAATGCTTGCACATCCTATATTTCCTACATTGTATTTTGTCAAAGAACTTTTTCTTCATTTATTAATAAAAGTATAGGTATTTTGTTTTTGTTACTAATAAGGTCAATTATGTTAATATTTTTCCTAATATTGAGCCACCCTCATATTCTTAGTATAAATCCTACCTGCTCATAATATATGATCTTTAGGATATATTGCTATTAGTTCCTTGCTAGCATTGTATTTAAAATTTATTCATTGATATTCATTAGGTAAATAAGTCTATAGTTTTTTTTCTTGGTTTTTGTTCTACCTGCTATAAATATCAAAATCACATTTGTGTCATAAAAGAAATTCTATAGAACTCTTCTGTACCATTTTTCCCCTGAAGGAATTTATTTAGTTGCATTAATTTTGGTTGTGACTCCTTTGTCTTCCATAATATCTCATGCCAAGCCTCTGTTCCTTTAAAGTGGTAGATGCTAAATCTTGTGTGATCCTGAATTTGGTTCTGGGTGTTTGAATGTTTTTTTTTGGCTGCTTGAAATGTTTTCTCTTTGACCTGGGGGCTCTGGAATTTGACTATTTCTGGGAGTTTTGATTTTTGAATGCCTTTATAGATGTAACTGGTAGCTTTCTTTCAATGTCCATGTTTCGCTTTGGTTCTAGAATACAGAGGCAGTTTTCCTTGACAATTTATTTAAATATGATATCTGGGTTCTTTCTTTGTTTATGGCTTCCAGGTATTTCAATAACTCTTAAATTATCGCTACTCAATATCTTTTCCATGTCAGTTGTTTTTCTGATTAGATATCTCACATTTTCTTCTATTTTCCATTCTTTTGATTTTGTTTTTATTATTTCTTGGTATTTCATGAAGTCATAAGCTTCTCCTTGCCCAATTCTATTTTTAAGGATTCTTCAATGAGTGTTTATACCTCTTTTCCCCATTTGGTCAATTTTGCTTTCAAAGTGTTATTTCCTTCAGTATTTCTTTTTGCTTATTTTACCAAGCTACTA
This sequence comes from Pseudocheirus occidentalis, assembly GCA_028646575.1. Lineage (NCBI taxonomy): Eukaryota > Metazoa > Chordata > Mammalia > Diprotodontia > Pseudocheiridae > Pseudocheirus > Pseudocheirus occidentalis. Next base: position 7,920 of record JAQQSW010006326.1, on the reverse strand, counting down.
ATTGCCTTTCCATTATTTTCTTGCATTGCTATCATTTCATTTCCCAATATTTCCTCTACTCCTTTCATTTTATTGTGTAAATAATTTTTATCTCTTCTGGAAATATCTGTTGGGTATGGATCCAAATTATACTTTTCTTTGTCATTTTACTTTCACCTGTTTTGACTTCATTGTCTTTTTTTCTGAGCTTGTGTCTTGATCTTCCCTGTCACCATATTGTCTTTCTATGTTCAAATTCTTTCTTGTTTTTGTTTGCTCTCTTCCCTACTCAGAGCATATTTCTTGACTTTAAATGTTATGTTAAAATTGCTCTTTTCCTGGCGTGTGGGTGAGTAGGCATGTTCCCAAGCCTCAGGGATTTTATATTGCTGTTTTCAAAGCTAATTCTGGGGAACTGGAAGTTTTCATTGTTTCCAAAATGTTATGATTGGGGAGAAGTGTAGCCACTTCTCTCCTGGTTTGTTCTCTTATCTTTACCAGGGAAGGGTCCTTGACTCCTTGAAGCTGAAATTGAAATGATTCTTCAGGCTCTCTGTTCTCTTGGAACAAAAAAAACAACACTTTTCCTCAGGGCTCCTGATCTCTTGTGATTACAGGTGCTTCTTTCCATCCTAGGACTATGAAGACACAAGAACGGGTATAAATAATGAAGTTTCCCCAAAGTGCCCTGTTCTGTGCCTATTGCTAGCACAGGGGCCACCTAGAGTCTCTTTCTGATTAATTGCCAGATTCTTTTATCATATCTGGTTTGAGAGTTTCAGAAGTTGCTGCTGCTGCTGCTACTGCTTTTGCCACCTCTGAGGCCCATAGTTAGTGTAGTCTTAAAGTTTACTATTGGCTGGCTCACATCTTAGTGTCACAGATCTCTACTTTTAATCTCCCATATTATTTTGGATTCAAAAATGTCTTCCCCAGCCATTTCTGGACTGTGCTGGCTCTATAATTTGATTTGAAGTCTCATTTTTAAGTTGTTTGGAGGGAAATGTTGGGTGAGCTTGGTTGTTTCCTCTCTTTTTCTATCTCGGCTCCAGGATATTTTTGAAACACTGATCAGAGAACATTGATCATTTATAAATGTGATTTGTATGAAGACAGAGCAAAGAACATTTATAAAGAGAAATCAGACAGGTAGGAGCATAACCAGGAGAGAGCAATATCAGAAAAATATAAAAAGAGAAAGTATCCAGAAAAAAAGTATCATCTATATTTTCAATGGTTGCAGAGAAGTCAAAATGATGACTATTGAGAATAGGCCATTAGTTTGGAATTTAAGAAATCACTAGTTACTTAGAGAAGAGCAATTTCAGCTGAATGATGAAGTCTGGAAACAGATGACAGAATGGAGAAATACTGAGAGATTAGGAAATGAAGACAATATAGACAATTTTTTCCCCTAGAAATTTGGCTAAGAAAGGCGGGGTGAGATATATGGTGATATAACTAAAAAGGATATTAAAATCCAATAAAGGTTTTTCCAAAATGAATTAATCTTGGAGACACTGAAGACAAGAGGATAAGATAGAGGTTTAAGACACAAGTGAGAAAAGAAATAGTTGAAGGAATAATCTACTAGAGAAAAAGGAAGGTAGAGGATCAGTGACAATCACAGTGACAAACAATGGGGAGAAGAAGGTACTCACCTCAAATGCCCTTAGTTTTCAGGCATTAATAAATACCAATGACTGAATAAGGTTTTGAATTTTCTTTTCCTCACTACATACTAACAGGTCCATTTATTTTGTTTTGAGATTCCATTCACTGCTTTGGGAACTTCTCATAATAAGTGATATTTTCTTTGCTGAGGATTTCTTAAGATCCAAAAGATGTTCTATTTATTCATGTAGGTCAAATGAAATAATAAATGTAAACACTTTGTAAACTTGAAAGTTCCATATATGTCAGAGTATTACAATGACCAGATAAGATTCTAGACTTTGAGGAAGGAGAGACCTTGGCTTTCATTTAATTCAACTCCCTTGCTTCACAGATGACAAAACTGAGGCCCACAGAGGTCAAGTGACTTGTCCAAAGCCACACATATTCTAAGTCAAAGAGTCAGGATTCTAAGTGCTTTGACTCTTAGCTTAGTACACTTTGCATTTCACTCTTCTACGCTGCCTGGTGATCGACTTCACAGAAATAATAGTCTGAAAATGGGACTTTACATGGCATCCTAGCTACTCATTTCTTTCCTTTTACCCATTTCTTAGTAATAAAGAAAGATACACACATCCTGAAGTCTGATTTGGGTTGTGGCGTATGCCTGTTCTTCAGGTATTTTTAACTTTCCTACCCATCTGCCATTGATTTGGTGCATGGCCCTTGTTGCTGATTGTTTCTCAATATATTTGACACTGAAACTATTCTAAATTAGTAACCATGGCAACTCTTCTCCCAACCCCCTCCATCACCCACTTTAGGGGGTTGTTTTTATGAAGCACAGTTGAACAAGTGGGCTTCTTATAATTTGGCGGTGGAGACTGGCAATGTGCCTCTGAAATAATTTAGATTTTTATTTGCTTATATTTAGCATTTATTAATTATAAGATTTTATATCTCTGTCTGTCTGTCTTCTCTTTTTTGGCAGGGGGAAGTGGAAGGGATAAATTTTACTTTAAAGTAATCAGTATGGGTTGCAAAGAGTGTATTATTTATATTCAAAGAACATAAGACTAATTTAAGAAGAGAGTACCTTATCGCCAGAGATCCTTGTTTTCTGCCACTTACTGTCTTTATCACCTTGGCAAATTGACTCTGCTTTTTCTGAGACTCATTTGACTCTTTTGTACAAATGGGATTGGATGAGATCTCTTCTATGGCACTTCCAACTTTATTTTTTGTTTGAGAATAGAAATAAAATATTTATAGAAAGTTTGAATATTTCCAAACTAAAAAAGAATGTTTGACATACAAACTAGCTTGAAGATATTACCTGTTGGTCATGTCAGAGTATCTGTGGGTTGGGGGCTGTGAGAAAGAAGTAGATGATGATGGTGATGATGTTGATGATAATGAAGTCAAAGTAAAATTATCACATATGATTATGGCTTTTATTACTTGATGGTTGTTACTAACTTGCAGTTCTCAAGGAAACCATAAATAAGTGTACCACTTTGAACATAATTGTGATTTATATACAAAGAGTCCTTGGAAAGGATGATGAAAGTGAGAAACTCTGTGAACAACCTGACAATATCCTTTGTTCAAAACAAATCTCTGGAGAAAGTAATAAAAAGTATTACAGGGGCGGCTACGTGGTGCAGTGAATAGAGCACCGGCCCTGGAGTCAGGAGTACCTGAGTTCAAATCCGGTCTCAGATACTTAACACAAAAACTAGTCATGTGACCTTGGGCAAGTCACTTAACCCCAATGGCCCTCCCAAAAAAAGCAAAAAAAAAATAAGAAGGATTACATATTTAATATATGAGGAAATTGAGTCCCAGATAGGTTACATGAAACTAACCAGTATCATAGAACTATTGAATGCCTTTTAATTAGGTCTATGCTTTGTTGGTGATTGTTACCTCTGCATTTTTTTTTACTTCAGTTGAAATGTAATAGATTCTGCTCCAGCACCTTATTTTAACTCTGTGGGTGTCTTTCTGTTTCAAGTATATTTCTTTTAAGCAACAGATTGTTGAATTCTTGTTTCTAATCCATTCTTCTATCTGCTTCCATTTTTTGGATGAGCTCATCCCATTCACATTCAAAGTTATTATTACTAACTGTGCATTTCACTCTATTGCATTTTCTCCTGTTTCTCTCTCTCTCTCTCTCTCTCTCTCTCTCTCTCTCTCTCTCTCTCTCTCTTTCTCACCACTTTTTACCTTCATCTGCCCTCTGTTTTATTTTACCCCTTTTACCACCTTTCTTTTAGAACTTTTGCAGGTCAACATTGGGATTTTAATTCTTTTCTCTATGTGAGGGGAGAGTTACCATGAGTGGGAAAGAGGGGTCCATAGACTGGGGGCAGAGGATAAATCCTTTGCTGTTTGTACTACCTTTCATGCTATTTTTCTTGCGAGTGGCAACATTATCCTCAATCTCTGAGAGTGTCTATATTAGTCAGTAGTTGAAAAAAATAATGCTTATATGAGGCCTTAGGTATTTGAATTTACTTATCTCATAATGTGGATTACCTTAAAGATGGTTTTTCAATGTATGAGGCATCACATGTCTGGTTTAATGATAATTAATTTCCTAAAAGTAATTTTAAGACACACTGGGCATTTCACTTTTTCATTGTCTTTACTTGGCAAGCCATATTTCTCTCTAGATTTTAACATCCATGTAGATCACAACTTAATAGGCACTAAATCTGGTCCAACACAATTGAATTTGTTGGTATGTGATTGTCAAGTCATTTGTCAAATATTTAGTAACCCTGAATCTGTTCATAGATGTCTTTACTTCCTTCAAGAAATATTTCAAGCACCACTTTCTACACAAAGCTTTTCTTGATCTTACCATTTAATGGTGTTGTCTGTCCCTCCCTAACTACCTTGTGTTATCTGCCTTGCATTTTAATGTGTATTTTGTATATAGTTGTATTATCCATAGACATATGCATATGTTGTCATCACTGATGGAATGGAAGCTCTCATTCATCTTTTGCTGACTTCATATTTTATTTCTTTTTTCTATTTTCCTAAAACCATCAATACTAGCACTTATGCCATCATTCTAAAAATATGTCATCGTTGATTTTCCTGAGAAAAATAACTATCCAATGAGAGTTCCTTCAATTCCCCTCTACATCTGAATATTTCTCTACACCTTCAAGGTTCCTCTTCTTTCCTTCCTGTCTCTCAGAAAGATATGGTTTGTCCTGGAAATTTAGGGAGGTCCCTTTGTAAAGCTTCCCTTGTGTATGATATATTAAATTGATCCCCTTTAGTGACTTTAAGGATGTTCTTTCACCAACCCATTTACTCCCTACCTTTCTACTCTTCTTACATATTCCCCCTCCATGTACTTTTCAATTTAGTCATACCAATTTATTTGCTTTTCTTCACAGATGACACTACATCTCTCACCTCTGTAGTTTTGCACAGGCTGTCTTCCACGCCTGGAAGACTTCATCTCCTTTCCTCCTCTTAGAGTCACTATGTTTCTACAAGACTCAGTTCTAGTACTACCTTCCTGTAGGAAATATTTTCCAGTCCTTGCAGATGTAAAGCCTTTTCCTGTAAGATTAACTTCTATCCATTCTGTCTGTCTTCCATGTACCTAATTATTTACATGATATCCCATTCATTATGATGTAAGCTCTTAGATGGAAAAGGCTGTTTTGTTTACTTTACTTTTCTTTTTCTTCTGTTATTTTTATAGTTCCTGAACATGGAACTCTCAAATTCAAATGGATCTTGTTATCTCATCAGTTTGGGGATTCTCTCCAGGGATGCTGATCATAAGCCATCTATGTCTGTTCATCCTGGGCAACTATCATCCCTGTCCTTTTTGATATTATCCACAGGGATTCCATCCATAATGCTGTAGGCTTTCCTTGATAGCTTGTAATATTGCAAGAGTGCCAGTGGAATGCCCTGGCTGTGCACCTGTCATCCTCTGCTCTCCCATGATCATCAGTGTTCTAAATCTGTCAGGCAATTTTTGATGACATCCTTTACTCCTATTGTTATTTAGATTCTCTTGTGGATTATATGGTACAGCTTACTTACAACCCTGTGTCTTTCCACTGCTTTCTTTGTGCCTCTCATCATTAGTTTTCTGGTGACAGGAATTTTCTAGCTTTTGTTGTCATATAGCATCACCAGTAAAATGTTTGTATAGCAGAGATGGGTCTTTGCTATTCGAAGAATCTTTGTGTCGGTAAATGTGATAACCAGTTTCCTTAATGAATTCCACCCCATTTCCTCCTTCTCTTCAATTCACTGCCCAACTCATCATCTTAAATACAGACAAGCTCAAGAAAATGCCTTTTCAGATGTACATTGAAATCTGATATAGGCATTTTTCATCCATTGTGAATGGGCTGTCCAAACTCCCTTCACCAATTATGGATCTTTTCCAGGAGGCTCTGTAATGACTTGAGACTTGATATCGTTAAATTAATGTCAGTTAATCAGTCAACAAGGATTCATTAAGTGCTTACTATATACCAGGCACTGTGCTAAATGTTAGAAAAAATTTAAAAATATGTTCTCACTTTCCAAGAACTCACATTTGAAAAGTGGAAGCAACATGCAAATAACTATGTATATACAAGTTATATACAGTGTAGATAGAAGGAAATCTTAGAGGGAAAGCACTAGCAATGTAAAGGACCCATGAAGAAGGTAGAATTTGAGCTGATTCTTGAAGTGAGCCAAGGAAGTCAAGAGGTAGAGGTGAACAAGAATGTGCCTAAGGCATAAGAGAACCCAATGAAAGGACACTGAGTTGAAAGAAAGACTGTTGTGTCAAGATGGCAGGATCATAGAGGGTCTGGAAGTGTGTCAGGTATAAGAAAAGTGAAAGCACAGAAAGGGGCCAGGTTGGGAAGAGATTTAAATGTCAAATGGAGTACTTTATATTTGTTCCTACAGGTAATAGGGAGCCACTGGTATTTTTTGACTGAGGACAGGAATGACATGATTAAAACTGAGCTCTAGGAAATTAACTTGGCAGAGGAGAGATATATGGAAATAATAGGGAGAGACTTTACATACAGGGACCAATTAGAAGGCTATTTCAATAGTCCAGACAAGTTGTGATGAGGAACTCCACTAGACTAGTGACTGTGTAGGTGGAAAGAAGAGGACATTGTGAGAGGAGACATTGTGAAAGGAGAAACCACAAGATTTGGCAAAAAATTGGATATGTGGCCTGACTGGCAATGAGAAGTCAATGATAGCACTAAGGATACAAGCCTGGGTGGCTCAGAGGTTGGCAGTACCTTTGACAGTAATGAAAAAAAAGTTGATGGGAAGAGGGTAAGGTTTCAGGAGAAAGATAGTGGGTATTGTTTTGAACATGTTGGATTTTTAGAGGCTTTATGGGACATTCAATTAGAGATGTGCAAAAGATAGTTGGTGATCTGTAACTATCTCAGGAGAGAGATTAAGGCTAGATAAGTACCAATCATCCATTTAGAGACAATATTGAACCAATGGGAGCTGATGAAATAATAAACTAAGATAGTGTAGAGAAAAAAGAGAAGAGGGACCAGGATAAAGCCTTGAAGAAACTTCATCAAGGTCACAATGTCATCTACAAAAATGTTTTTCTAGAATATATTGAACAAGGAATCTCTCCTTGACATGGATTCTGTGCTAAATCTGTTCCATTCATGAATTATTTTGCTGACCATAAGTTTTCCTGTTTTATATCTCTCTTGATGTTTAATCTTGACTAATACTAATATATGAATGGGGCATATGCTATTACAAAAAGTGTTCTGTTCTATTGGGTCAAATGTTCTTACATAAGCAACCAACAATAAGCACAATAAGATCTTGTTTTATCTATAATTTTTATTTTTATTTATTTTTTATTTTTTAATAAAAAATATTTATTTTCTTTTTTATATCTTTCATTTCCATGATGTTTCGAGTTACAAATTTTCTCCCCATTTTTCCCCTACCCACCACCTCAAAACAGCCATCCCACTGTATAACCCCTCCCCCAATCTGCTCCCTCCTGTGTTCTCCCCTATTGTCCTTTTGACTTTCTGGTAGGGCAGGATGGATGCGCCTGTATATCTTAGTTCCCAGTTGCATGTAGGTAATAATTATATATATATATATATATATATATATATATATGTATATGTATATGTATATGCATATATACATATATATTTTAAACATTTGATTATAAAACTTTAAATTCTAGATTCTTTTCCTTCCTCCCTCTTCACCCACCCATACTGGAAGGACAAGCAAGTCAATACAGGCTATACATGTGTAATTGCACAG
>JAQQSW010006325.1:0-13976 GCA_028646575.1 Pseudocheirus occidentalis | reverse complement strand
TTGCAAGAATCTAGTATTTAAAGCTATACAATCAAATGTAACTGGGAAATAATACATACAGGGATGGGGGCAGGGAGCTCCTCCCTGCCCTGCTAGAAAGCTAGAGGGGTGTTGGAGGAGGGCATAAAAGGGAACAGATTGTGGGAGGGGTCTTACAGTGGGATCAATGTTCTGGGCTGGGGGATAGGAGCAAAAAGGGGAGAAAATTTGTAACTCAAAACCTTGTGGAAATGAATGATGTAACCCAGAAAATAAATTAAAATTAAAAAAAATATTTAGAAAAAAAATCATGCCCCAAATTATTTTTTTTTTGAGTGGCATAGGGGAAGTCCTGGATTGCACATAGTAGAAGCACCACTGCTGGGATTTGGAGGCAGTTGTGACATACATAGCAGCAACTTCAGGATCTCTTAGTCCAGAGATGGCAATGTGGTCAGACAACTGGTCATAAAGAGATTAAAAGAGAACTCTGGCTGATACTGGGTGCATCTGGTGTTAATTGGCAACTCTATTGCCCATATGTAGTCCTGTGTGTCATTTCCAAAGTGGACATGGGTACATGAGGTTGATCACAAGGGAGCAGTCACTCTGGTTGAAGTTTCACAGTTGAAAGTAGCACAAATGTTTGTGGCTACAGGAGAATAGGGAGTCTAGTTATAATTCCAGGACCAGGCGTTAGCACTCACAGCCAAAAGGGAACAGGAGCCCTTCTTGAGTAAACACCAGAATTCAAAACAGGAGAGCAGTGACCACACCTCTCCCCAAATCACCAAACCTTGAAAGCACTGAAAAACTTACAGACTCTCACAACTAACTCTGAAAACAGTAGCACAAAAAACTCTGAAATCTGAGAAAGTGTTCCCAATCTTGAGATGAGAGTAGTCCAACTTTACTATGAAATTCAAAACCAAGAAATAGGTTGGAAATAATGAGGAAAGAGAGACAGAGAGACAGAGAGAGACACAGAAAGAGAGAGAGAGATTGACCATAAAAAGCTACTATAGTGACACAGAAGAATAAGACACAGTATCAGAAGAAGACAACAACCTGAAAGAAGTTATAAGCAAAGCCTCAAAAGAAAAAAATATGCTAATTGGACACAAACCTAACAAGACTTTCTGGAGGAGTTAAATAAAGGTATGAGTAGTACAATAAAAAAAAAGATTTTTTTTAAAGAAATGAGTTAATACAAAAAATATGAAAAGAAAATTAGCAGCTTGGTTGAAGAGGCAGAAAAAACACTGAAGAAAATAATACCTTAAGAAATAGAATTGGTCCAATAGTAAAAGAGGCACAGAACTTCACTGAAGAAAAGAACTTATTAAATAGCAGAAGTGGACAAATGGCAAAAGAAGCACAAAAGTTCACTGAAGAAAATATTTTTAAAAATTAGCCTGGGGCAAATGGAAGCTGATGACTCCGTGAGAGTGAACAACGTCAAAAATATAAATAAAATAAAGTCAAAAGAAGGAAAAAAGAGAAGAGAATTGAAACATCTCATTGGAAAAAACAACTGACCTAGAAAATGAATTAGGGTGAGATAATTTAGGAATCATTTAACTACCTGAAAGCCATGACCGGGGGGAGAGAGGGGAAAGCCTACATATCTTATTTTTTTATTTTTTAAATATTTTTAAATTTGTTTTCTTGTTTACATCATTCATTTTCATTACATTTTTGAATTACAAGTTTTCTCCCCATCTTGCCCCTGTCCCAACCCTAAAACAGCAATCCCACTGTAAAGCCCCTCCCCTGCTCTTCTCTCTTATCCCAGCCCCCTACATATCTTATTTCAAGAAATTATAAAGCAAATCTACCCCAGTATGTTAGACCCAGAGGATATAACAGAAATTGAAAGTATCTACCAAACATCTCCTGAAAGAGATTTCAAAATAAAAAGGTTAAGAAGAAAATGTTGCAAATAGCCAGAAAGAAATAATTCAAGTATCATGAAGTCACAGTCAAGATCACACAAGATTTAGCAGCTTTTTCATTAAAGGGTCAGAGGGCTTCAAATTGATATTATAGAAGTTGAAGGAGATAGAATTACAACCAAGAATAGCCTACCCAGCAAAACTGCTTATAATTTTTGAAGGGTAAAAAATGGATATTTAATTCAATAGAGAAATTTCAAATATTCCTGATGAACAGAACAGCTGAATAGAAAAACTAACAATCAAATATAACACTCAAGACAAGCATAAAAAGGTAAAAATGAAAGAAAAATCATAAGAAATTAAATAAAGTTAAACAGTTTGCATTCTTACATGGGAAGATGATATATGTAACTCCTAAGACTTTATTATTATTAGGGCAATTAGGAATCTATGTAGACAGGGGGTATATGTGTGAGCTGATTATGTTGAAATAATCAAAAAAATTTAGCAGTGAGACAGAGATATGCACTGGGAGAAAGAGGAAAAGGAGAAAAGAGAAAATTACCTCACAGAAAAGAGTTAGGCAAGAAGAGCTTTTGTAGTTGTGAGGAAAGAGGGGTGGGGTGACAATGGATTGAACATCATTTTAATTAGAGTTGGTTAAAAGTGGGGAGAATGTTTATGTTCAAATATAGACAATTAGATCTATAGATAGATGGATAGATAGATAGATAGATAGATAGATAGATAGATAGATAGATAGATAGATAGATAGATAATCAATAACTACAAACACACAACTGGGAATAGACATCTATATTACTCAACAGGGAAGTAGGAGAGGAAAGGGAGAAGAGAAAGGGAGGGAGATAATAAAATTGAGGGGAGATTAAGGAAGGTAGTGGTAAAAAGTAAAACAGACTTTTGAGGAAAAATAGGATGAAAAAGAGAAGGAAAAACAGATATATAGGAGAAAATAGGATGGAGGGAAATAAACAGTTTTTAACAAGTACAGATATGATTGGGATGTGCTTACCCATGAAACAGAAATAGCAGATTAGATTAAAAACCAGAATTTAATAAGTTGTGTATAAGAAACACACTTGAAACAGAAAGACAGATGCATAGTTAAAATAAGGGGCTAAAGCAGAATCTGTTGTGTTTCATTTGAAGTTAAAAAAAAGTCAGGGTAGCAATCATGATCTCAGACAAATCAAAAACAAAAATAGACCTAATTAAAGAAGATAATCAGGGAAACTACATTTTGATAAATGTTGCCATAGATAATAAGGTAATATCAAAATGTTTATAGCAATTTTCTCTGATAAAGGTTACATTTCTCGACTATATAAGGAAATGAGTCAAAATTATAAGAATACAAGTCATTCCCCAATTGATAAATGATAAAAGATATGACTGGGTTGTTTCAGAAGAAGTCAAAACTATTTATAGTCAGATAAAATTGTTTTATATCCCTATTGATTAGATAAGTACAAATTAAGACAACCCTGAGGTACCACCTCATGCCTATCAAAAATGACAAATGCTGGAGGGGATAAGGAAAAATTGTTATGCTAATAAACTGTTGGTATAGTTGTGAACTGGTCCAACCATACTGGAGAACAATTTGGAACTATGACCAAAGGGCTATAAAACTGTGCCTACACAATATAACTAGTAGGTTTATACTCCAAAGAGATCAAATTAAAAGGAAAAGAACCAGTGAGTACAAAAATATTTCTAACAATCTTTTTGTGGTGGCAAGGAATTGGAAATTGAGAGGATACCTATCAACTGGGGAGCTGCTGAAAATGTAGTGGCCGATGATCGTGATGGAGTACTACTGTGCTATAAGAAATGATGAAGGGAGTGGTTTCAGATGGGAGGAGGAAGACTTATATGAACTGATGCAAAATTAAGTGAGCAGAACAATGAGATTATTTTACATAATAACAGCAATATTGCAATGATGATAATTATGAAAGACTTAGCTACTCTCATCTATACAAGGATCCAAGACAATTCCAAATGACTTGTGATGAAAAAGTCCTGTCCACTTCCAGAGAGAGAAATACGAATTCTGATTGAAAATTGAAGTACATTTTTCTTACGTTCCTTATATTTCTCAGGGATTTTCTAAGTGACATGGCTAACATGGAAATGTTTAGCAGGATCTATAACTGATATATTGCTTGCCTTATCAGTGGGTGAATAGGAAGGAAGTAGAAAGTTTGGAACTCATATTTTTTTAAATGCTAAAATAAATAAATGACAAATTAGAAGAAAAAATCCACCTATTTTCAGAAAAGGTTACAAGGAAATAAAATGATGAACCACAATGCCTGGCAACCATTATTACCTCAGTCATTTCTCTGCCTTCAAACACGTCCTCTCACTACATTCATCTGAGTGGCAATTATCTCATCCTCCTAACAGTCTGTGTCTCTCCTCAACATTTTACCTGAGAGACTATGTACCTTTAAAAGTTTATTCATCCTTTTTCCTCATGCAATATTTCAATATGTCAATATTTCTTTCTTTTTTTGCCTCTCTTAGTAGTAAAACTATTCATATACAAAAAGAGAGTTCTTTACAATTATTAAAGATAAGGTTAATGAAAATCTAGAAAAGGAAGTGGTGATCAAATAAAGCCATCATGGTTTCATCAAGAACAAGTAATGCTGTTCTCTTCTTATTTCTTTTATTTTTTTTACATGGTTACAAACTAATAGATCAAGTTAATCCTAAAGATTCATATTATCTAAATGTTATCAAAGTATTTATAATTTCAGGATATTCTTGGGGAAAAATTGTTGCTGCCTTTCTTCTATGCCCTCTCCAATTGGATCTCTAACTCTTAATCCCCATACTGATTGCTGAAAGATCACAATATCTAGCAGGCCCCAGCTAATGAAAAAATATCATCTTCATGCCATCCAATTTAAATAAACATACCTTCCCTGGTGCCATCGTTACTTTCTGTTTCTTACTTGGAAATAATAACCAAATCAATACTAGTATTAATTCTAGAAAAGTCAAATCATTTTGTCTCAAGAAGTAGTAGTTTCACTCAGTGGAAGTTTTTGAGATAGAAAAAAAACTTGCTACTTAAATCATAGTCAGGACCTTCCCTTCTCCCCATTGTTTTGCAACTATATGCTTTCCTGGTCATCAGTGCTCTATATTCAGTTTCTCCCCTTTAGAATATAAGCTTTTGGAGGGCAAGGACCATAACTCTTCTATATTAATACCATGAGAACATAGTACAGTGTTTGATATAGGAAGATATCAGTAAGTATTCTTTTTTCATCCATCCATCCATTTATTCTGAGGGTTCAAGTTTTTCTATCATAGCTAAAGCACTTATATCATACTTTTTCATGGGAAACTTCATGTCATTTGCTACATGAGGTGCCTAGCTTGCAACCTTGTAATGGTAATGGAATTTGGAGATCCCCCTGTGTTGGCTTGGTTTTGGGGTTGAGTGTTAAAACCCAGAGCTTGTGAATCCCACTTGTGGGATGGACTTGTTGACATGAAGAGAAAGGGCTCAACTGGGAGGAGCTGTGAATTTGAAGAGAGGTCCATGCCAAGGGAAGGCCAGAAGGACTTTTGGAAAGCAGTATCCAGTGTGATGGAGCCAGAGTTACTGAGATGAAAGACTGCTGAGGGCCAGTTGCAGCTGCCCAGGACTTTTGAGAACTGAGGAGGCATGGCTGTGATGCTGGTATTTCGTCTGTCTGTCTTGATGTTGTTTTGCCATAGTCACCTGCTAGTGAAGGACAATGCTGCTGTTGTAGAGGTCCTGGAAACTTGCTGTTGGTTAAGAAGCCCTGAAAGAGGATTTTCTTGTATGTTTACAGAAATCCTGGAAGAGGGCCTTGCTGATGTTTTCAGGGCTTCTGGGACAGTTCTGCATGCAGAGAATGACTTGACGAGGACTCTGGCAATGTGTGTTGTGGCTTTGTTAGGCTTTGCCTCCCCAGGAACCTGGATTGCTGAGTACTTGCCTTGGGTCAAGATGAAGGCAGGACTTGTCCTTGGGCATTGATTGCTGTTACAATATCTTAATCTTGTTGTAGCTTAAGGGTGGATGGCCTTTTGCTCCCTCCTGCCCCTTTTGAGAAAGTGCTTGGTGTTAATGGATGGTATTGTAATTATTTGTGATCCAGGGGTGGGAAACCTTTGACTTTTTTGTGTTCTGTGATTGACCAAATGAATGTACTTTGTTTATGATTGGAAACTAATGTCCATTTGAGAAGAGACTTTGACTGACTAAATGAATGTACTGTCCAGGAATGGAGTAGTACCTGGATTGAATTGAGAACTTACTTGCTAAAGGAATTAGTTACACTGTATTTTTATTTTCTCTGTTCTGTGAATGTTTGCCTTAATCTGTCACTGAATAAATGGGGTTTACTATGCTGGTAATCCAAACCTTGGAAGTTGCCTTTGCTTGACATTACAAACCTTTAGGAGGACATTCCCTTGGGACCCTTCCCTGCTTTCTTATCTCATGTGCCACTACTTTATATCACTCAAGCAGCCAGGGTCTAAGGAATGTTCAGAATGTTCCAAGCCTCCCTTGCACAGGGGGTGAGTTAAGGTGGGGGGGAGGTGAGTCAACATCCTGAGATACTGGGCCTAGATGGGGAGAAACAGGCTCAAAGGGGTCCTTGGACTGGATTTACACCAATGGCAAACCCCTCAGAGCAAACCCTCAACATTACCACCTACACCTGTGGGCTGCTCTCTACCCTTCAGCAAGGTCCTCCCACCAGAGGCTCCATGTGATTTCATTCACCCTTTTAGGGGACAGAGAAGATCTTCAAATTCCCATTGCCATTACAGAAAAGAATGGTTAGCCCTGTATCTGTGAAAGGAAATCTTAGAGTTTTAGTGAACTATAAGCTCAATATGAGCTGACATTGAAATATAGCAGCCGAAAAATCAAATATTCTCTTGTGTTACCTTTAGAGAAATATAAATCCCAGGAATAAGGAATTGACAATTCTTCTGTACTCTGCCCTAGTGAGAATACATCTCAAGTACTGTGTTCAATTCTGTTTGTCATAGTTTACGAAGGACATGGATAAGCTGAAATATATTCAGGGGGTAAGTTTAATGGTGAAAAGTCTTAAATCCATCCCAGATGAGAACTGGTGGAAAAATATAGTGATGATCACCCTGTAGAAGAAAAACTTGGAAGGAACACAACAGCTGTCTTCAAGCACTTGGAAGGCTGTCATGTGGAAGCAAATTAAGACTTGTTATACTTGGCCCTAGAAACAGGATCTATGGGTAGAAACTATAAAAAGGCAAATTTAAACTTTATGAAAAGAAAACCTTCTTAACAATTAGAAATCTTCAAAAATATAATATTTTGTCTCAAGAAGTAGTAGTTTCACTCAGTGGAAGTTTTTGAGATAGAAAAAAAACTTGCTACTTAAATCATAGTCAGGACCTTCCCTTCTCCCCACCCCCTGCCCTCACCCCAGTACCAGTTGAAATCCAGTTCAACACTGAAATATGGTAATCCTCTGATTCTGTATGCTGACCAAAGAAGTATTTTGTTTTCGTCATGGAGGATAGCTAGTCTATGGTCCAAATAGAAGGATCATCCCAAAATTGAATAGTTCTCAAGTTGATCTTATTTGCAAATGATATTGTGCTGATTATTAGTCTTACAATGATTCGGTCCCTCTAATTATAATATATAGTTAATAAGAATAAAGCCTAACAATCCAGAAAAGAGAAAGGAGGAGTAAGGATTGCCTATTATTATTTACACTATGAGTTGCAATTCAGTGGACAGTCTACACAGGTGCTTTATCATAGATGAGCATTATGCATCAGATAATGAGCTTGGCCCAGAACTGAAGAGGATGAAGAGTTAAGGCTATATTACATTTGGAAAACTGTGTGAAGCTTTCAGTTATCCCAAGAATCTCCCAATTTTTAACTCTAATACTCTTCCAGTTGTGCTATATGACTATAAATTACAGAACACCACAGTCTCTGAAGAATAAAAATTGCAGGTAACCCAAAGGGCAATGGAAAGATGTGAGGTGGGCATAAACAGCCTGCAACATATAACCAAAGGTGAATTGCATGGGAGTTAGTAGCTTAAAAGATACAACATCAGAGACAAGTGAGAGAGGAAAAGGAGGCAGGCTGTTCACATAGTAAAACAGAGGACTCACAGATGAATGTAACCTGTTTTGCTTTGGACCACATAAAGTTAAGATATTTAGAGAAAAATCCCCAACACAGTGAGGAGAATGCCAGTACGTCAGAGGACATGCACAAGAACCACATGGAATAAGGAGATTTAGCATGTTACAATCTACATTTGTAAACTTGCACATTGGAAAATGTACATTGTACACCCCCCAACAGTACAATACAGTACTATTCTTTGCCAAACACTTGGCAAACATTACCTTATTTGAGACTCATGACAACCCCTGTGACAAAGATGTTATTGTCTCCAATTTACAGTTCAGGAAAATGAGGCAGACAGAGGTTAGCAAACTTGTCCAGGGTCACACAGCAATAAGTGTCTGAGTCTGAATTTGACCTCAGATCTTCCTGAATCCAGGCCTCATGCTCTATCTGCAAGACCAGGGGTGGAGAATCTGCACTCCATCACCTAGCTGACTCTGTCCAAAAATTCTACTGTGATCTTAATGAAAGAGACTAGAACTGTGATTTCACTGACATAGGAAATTCACAGGTGAGGAAATTTCTTCTACCAATGTATGTTGGACTCTTTTCTGCAAGTTATAATCTGAATGTTCCCTGCAATCCTGAAAGGTTAAACAACTTCCTCAGGATCAGACCGGCTTTTGGGATCTTAGGACAGGTCTTCATTGGCTACATCATGTTGACTCTCTCCTATCACTACAGAATCATTCAATCAGATCATCAGTGTCTCTAACCATTATTCTATGGTGCTTCACTGTAATTTTAGGATGTGTAATGCGAATATAGTTTTAACAACAAGGGAGATGGCAGCCTAATTGGACTCTGTCCTAACCAGATCATATCTAGAATACCATCTTCTATCTGGGTGAAAGATTTTAAGAACAATGGCCAGTTGCATCTCAAGCAGTGGAAGAGAATCAGAAAAGAGAAGGGAATGCCAAAATTGTTGGTCCATTTCTTATACAGTAAACCCCTTAATATATAGTATAGTGTTCTTCACACAGTAAGTTGGTTGAATTCAGTTAAATACTTTGCATCCAATCATACAACCTGTCCCCAAGCTACCTGTACTCTCACATAGCCCACATCTTTCCATTTTGTCCCTGAGGATACTGTAATAGACTGTCAAAAGCCTTGATGAAATCCATGTATACTGTGTTTATAGTATTCCTCTGAACTTCCAGTCTGCTCACCCTGTCAAAAAGGAAATGAGGTGAGTCTAGCATGACTTGTTCTTAATTAACCCATACTGGTTTGTGGTCATTTTTCCAGGAATCGACATCAAGTTCACCAACCTATAATGAGAAGAATCCATCTTCTTCACAATTTTGAAAATTAGAACACTTGCCCTTCTTTAGTCATAGGGAATAACTCCAGTTCTCTATGAGTCTTCAGTTATCATTGACAGGACTTTTGCAATCAAATATGGGTAAATTCTTGTATCACTCTAAGGTTTAAATCACTAAGATCTAATGGATAGCTGGTAGAGTGAATTCATTTATGCTGGTTAAATGGTCTCTTTTTATCTGCAAAGTTAAATGTGGTTTCAGTTTTTTTCTTAACTATTTTTGGCTTATCTTTTCGATTCTCCCTGAAAGAAAATTCAGCAGCAAAATAAAATGAAGGCTGCATTTTTATAATACTTTGTAGATATTATCTCATTTGAGACCCCACAGAAACCTTATGGGGCTGCTATTTACTGGGATTGTTACCCCATTTTACAGAAAAAACTGACAAGATGTCTATACAAGGTAGATCACAGTGTCCTTGAGAGATGGCTGAACAGGATGTAAAGCACAGTCAGAGACCATTTAGATAATAGTAGGTTGATAAGTTTTCACACATATATCCAATAATCTGGACAGTTCAGCCTCAGAGTAGACTTTCAAAGCTAAGTAGATAATTAGTTGCTCTTCATTCCTCCCCACCCCCAACACACACACACACACACACACACACACACACACACACACACACATACATCTTGAGATTGGTATCCAGCCTCAGAAGTCTATGTAAGAAGACTGCTATCATTTTCATTTTCTGGATTTTAAACCAGCCCTAGAATAACTTATTCAACCCTATCCCACCATCCCAATTATTCAACTTCTCAGGTGTGAAGTCTCGTGAATCAGCCACCCTCTATGGATGGTTATTACAAGCAGTAGCAACTATCTTTAGCAGCAATCTACTTAATTTTATCCCCAGGAAATTCCCATTTTTCTTTTACCCATTTTTTCCTTCTTTACTTCAGTGATTGCTTTCCTTCCCATCCCTTCCCTCTCATTCCCAGTCCTGTCCATCTCTTCCCTGCATGTCCCTTCCCTTTTCAGCCTTCACTTTCATCCTATGCTCTTCCCTGCCCTGTCCTTTTCTTCTCTGCCTTTTCCTGCTTCTTTTTGCTTCTTTTCTACACTAGTAGAAGACTGCCTGGTTTTCTATTGGTTTTCCAATGAAATTCCATCACCAGGTTTATTCTGTTGCTTCTTACTGCTCTGAGCTAGAACCTGACCTAACTACAGATTATTTTGTTTGAAACACTCAACAGGGAAGAAAAAGGAAAAAAGAGGAGGAGGCAGAGGAAAGGAGAAATATATATATAGTACTTTAAGGTTCACAAAGAGCTTTCATTATAGCAACACTGTAAATTATGTGATGAGGTTATTAGAATCAGTATAACAAGTGGAGAAACTGAGAAAACAGAACTACGTTACTTGCTCAATATTATATGATGATTTAGCAGCAAAGTCACAATTTTAATCCAGGTCTTTTCCAAATGCAGACTTTCTTTGATGGTAGATACCAAGATTGGTATGAATTTTTCTTAGTTTTTAAATGACCTATAACTTGAATTTTATTACTCCAAATCATTATTCCCACGTACATTTAGAAAATGTATACCACACCATCAACGTATTAGATTAATTGTGGTTGGGGATGTCTATTTTGAGATTCTTTGGGACTATTTGAACCTGCATTGACTCTTTATAAATACTTTATTTGAAACTAGAAATATATTAATAAATTTTTCTCACAATTTTGTTCTGTCATTACCTAACATTAGAAACATAATCCTATGATAAATATTTTATCACTCAAAGCAATAAAAAGTAAATCTAATAACAGGGAAATATAGTTAAGGATTTCATCTAAAAGGAAAAGTATTGGTATCATCTCCCAAAAGTAAATATTCATATGAAAAATGTCATAGAGTTCACTTTGGGACCATCCATTCATTACACAGAGTTATATAGAGAGCCAAAGGTCATATTTTTTTCACAGCAATCTTTCAAAAAAAGGCAAGAGAATGATTTTCAAATTCATCTGGAAGAGTTTTTATAGTCATTTCGAATAACCTTTAATGTTTGTTTGTTTTCTGTTCTGAACTTAGGTTATCTTTATTCTGGTTTGTGTCTCTAGCAAATCCTTTTTATTTGTCTCCAGATGTTTTCTAGGCATCAAATTTCACATGCAAGGAGGTTAACTCTTCTATTTTTCATCCCCTACAGTATTTAGCAAAGTGCCCTTTCATTTTCGGTGCTAAATAAATATTCGCTGAATTAAGGATCAAATGAATGATCTCTAATACATGAATTTTGCAATTCTTTGAGCAAAGTAAGAATTGGACCTATTCTGACCATTTCAACCATCATACGATATGTCTAAAGGAGGGTGACTAAGTTTGTAAAGAATATTGACTATATATCATATGAGGGATGGTTGAAGTACCCAGAAATGTGTGTGTGTGGGGGGGGGGAGGTTTCCTTTTTTTTTTTAGGGCAATTGGGGTTAAGCAACCTTCCCAAGGTCACATGGCTAGTTTTTGTGTTAAGTGTCTGAGGCGGGATTTGAACTCAGGTCCTCCTGACTCCAGGGCCAGTACTCTATTCACTGTGCCACCTAGCTGCCCCTGTACCCAGATATGTTTAATTTAAAAAAGATTTGGAGGGGTGGATGATAATTATCTTCAAATATCTGAAAGGCTTTCAAGATCAATAAATGGCTCTCCCACCAACATGTCTTCTGATTTAGGTCAGAATTGTGAAGGCATCCCATTCAAACAATGTTAACCTTGTAGAAAATGTCCTTGGATGTGCTATATCAAATATGCACTTTGTATGTTATCTAATCCTATGAAGTTATGTCTACCCTATCACATGACATTTGTATCTGATTTCCTTCTTGCAACCCTAATCTGACCACACACCACGTATCTGTGATAACTATCTATGATTACACTACATACCAAATAGTGGTTTCTTATGATAGAAACCTTACAGTCCACTGACTTCTCTTGTATAGGGTCTTATTAGGATGCATCTGAACTATTGTGATAATGTCTTTATTTCTTTATTCATTTATTCATTACTTATTTATTTTCTTGTTTATATCACCCATTTCCACAAGATTTTGAGTTACAAATTTTCTCCCCATCTTCCCCCTACACACCACCCCAAAGCAGCCATCCCACTGTATAGCCACTCCCCCAATATGTTCTCTCCTATGTACTCCTCCATCACCCCACTGACTTTCCAGTAGGGCAGGATGGGTCTCCCTACCCCAGTGCCTGTATATCTTAATTCCCAGTTGCATGTAGTTAATAATAAGAATAATAACAATTATACATATACATATTATTTTTTAACATTTGATTATAGAACTTTAAATTCTCAATTCTTTCCCTTCATCACTTGTCACCCACCCCCATTGGAAGGACAAGCAATTCAATACAGGTTGTTCATGTATAAATTATGCAGAACATCTCCATAGTGGACATATTGAGAGAGACTGATTATATGTCCCTCCTCTCTATCCCACCCCCACCGTGTTCTATTCTCTACCCTGTCCCTATTCCAGTCCCTTTACAGAAGTGTGTACTTCCAGCAACCCTCCCCCCCCTACCCTGCCCTCATCTCCATCATCCCCCCTCTCATCCCCATCCCCATACTCTCCTGTGTGGCAAGATATCCAGTTTAGAGTTTATTTCATTCGTTCCCTAAGTCAAATTCAATGAGAGTAAGGTTGACTCTTTCCATTTTGCCTTCCTGTTGTTCCCCTCCATTGTAAAAGTTATCTCTTGCCTCTTCTATATGAGATGATTACCCCCATTCTTTCTCTCCATCTCCTCTCATTTTAATCCTCTTTCACCTCACAATTTCACCTTTTATAGTATTGTCCCTTCCTATTCAATTGATCCTGTGCCCTCTGTGTACTCATATATAAACATACTCAGATATGTGTTCATATGCATATATAAACCCTCCTACATAGACATATGTGTATATATACATATATATATATATATACATTTGTATTCCCTTCACCTATCCTCTTACTGAGAAAAGTTTCATAAGTTACAATTATTGTTTTTCCATGTTAGCATGTAAATAGTTCAACTTTGATAAGTTCCTTATGATTTCTTTTTCATGTTTACTTTCTCAGGCTTCTTGTGTTTGAATGTCAAATTTTCGGTTCAGTTCTGTTTTTTTCAGCAAGAATGCTTGAAAGTCACTAAATGACCATATTTTCCCCTGGAACATTATACTCAATTTTGCTGGCTAGGTGATTCTTGGTTTTAATCCTAGCTCCCTTGATCTCCAGAATATCATATTCCAGGCCATTCAATCCCTCAATGTAGAAGCTGCCACATCCTGGGTTATCCTAATTGTGTTTCCACAGTATTCAAATTGCTTTCTTCTGGCAGCCTGTAATATTTTCTCCTTGATCTGGGGATTCCAGAACCTGGCTATAATATTGCTAGGAGTTTTCTTTCAAGTTCTGTTTTGCCCTCTGGTTCCAAAATATCAGGGTAATTTTCCTTGAGAATTTCTTGAAGGATGCTTTCTAAGTTCTTTTTTTTGATCATGGTTTTCAGGTGGTCCAATAATTTTT
>JAQQSW010006324.1:0-13976 GCA_028646575.1 Pseudocheirus occidentalis | reverse complement strand
CTTACTGTGGAAACACAATTAGGATAACCCAGAATCTGGCAGCTACTATACTGAAGGATCGAAGGGCATGGAATATGATATTTCGGCCATCAAGGGAGCTGGGATTAAAACCAAGAATCACCTACACAGCAAAATTGAGTATAATGTTCCAGGGGAAAATGTGGTCGTTCTGTGAGGTGGAGGACTTTCAAGCATTCTTGTTGAAAAAACCAGAACTGAACAGAAAATTTGACATTCAAACACAAGAAGCATGAGAAGGTAAACATGGGAAAGTAATCATAAGGAACTTATCATAGTTGAGCTATTTACATCCCAGTATGGAAAAACAATAGTAGTAACTTATGAAACTTTTCTTAGTATGAGGATAGGTAAAATTATATATACATATATGTATGTATATCTACACATATGTCTATATAGGAGGCTATATATGCATATGAATACATATCTGAGCATGTGTGCGTTATGTGTACATAGAGGGTACAGGATCAATTGAATATGAAGGGAAGATACTTCAAAAGGTGATATTCTGGGGTGGGAGAGGACTGAAATAAGAGGAGACAGGGAGAGACAAAATGGGGTTAATCATGGACGAGGGATAACTCTTACTACTTTATTTTTATTCGCTCTCATTGCATTTGGCTTAGGGAAGGAATGCCATAAACTCTAAAATGGGTATCATGCCACACAGGAGATCAGGGGAGATGGGGATGAGAGACAGAATGATGGAGGGGAGGGAAGGGTTTGGGGGAGGGTTGCTAGAAGCACACCCTTCAGTAAAGGGAGAGGGACAGGGTAGAGAATAGAACAAGGGGGGTCAAGATAGGAAGGAGGGACATATAATCAGTCTCTCCCAATATGTCCACTATGGAGATGCCCTGTGTAATTACACATGCATAGCCTGTATTGAATTGCTTGTCCTTCCAGTGGAGGTGGGTGACAAGGGAGAAACCAAAAGAATCTAAAATTAAAAGCTCTACAATCAAATGTTAAAAACAACAACAACAACAACAACAATATATAATTAACTGATGTGATGTTAAAAACCTAATTAAAAGATACAAAGAGTTTGTAATGGGAGAAGAGGAAAGGAGGATGCATAAAAGGGTAAATTACATCACATGAAGAAGCACAAAAGCATATAGAAGAGGAAAAGAAAGGAGGGAGAAGAGCATTGTCTGAACTTTACTATTATCAGATTTGTTCAAGGAGGGAATAACATACTCAGTTGAATACAGAAATCAAACTTGCCCTACAGGTAGGAGGAGGGGAAAGAGGAAAGAAAAGGGAGGGGATGGTTAGAAGAGAGGGAAGAAACAGTAAGGGAAAAGGGAAAGAAATGGAGGGGAACTTGAAAGTAGGGAGGGAAGAGTGAGGTAGGTGGTCGTCAAATGCAAAACTCTTATGAGGAGGGTAAAATAGTATGGAAAAATGAAAGAATAAATAGGCGGGGTGAGGGGGAATTGAATGAAGAGAAAGACACAGTAATCATAACTGTGAATGCAAATGGTATGAACGTTCCCATAAAACAGTCAGGGATACTAGAATGTATTAAAAACCACTATTGTTTAATATCATTTACGAGAAACACATTTGAAAGGGGACACAGATGGTAAAGATAAAAGGTTGGAATAGAATATCTTATGTTTCAGTTGAAGTAGAAATAAAAAAACAGAGTAACAATCCTAATCTCAGAAAAAATATCAAAAATAAATCTAAGCAAAAGAGATAAGCAAGGAAACTACATCCTGCTAAAAGGCACCATAGACAAAGAAGTAATATCATTCCTAAACTAATATGCACTAAGTGGTATAGCATCCAAATTCTTAGAGAAGAAATTAAGGAAGTGTCAGGAAGAAATTGAAATCAAAGCTATATTAGTATGGACCTCAACCTCCCCCTCTCTGAATTTGATAAATTTAACCTCAAAATAAACAAGAAAGAAGTTAACAAGGTGAATGGAAGTTTAGAAAAGAAAATTTTAGAAAAGATGTGGTAGACTTCTGGAGAAAATTGAATGGGAATGGAGACTATTCTTTTCTTTTTCTCAGTGGTATATGGTACATAGACTGAAAAAGTGACCATGCATGTGGGTATAAAAACCTCACAATCCAGTGAAGAAAGGTGGAAATACTAAATGCACCTTTTTTAGATTATAATGCAATAAAAATTAGATGTAATAGAGCACCATGGAAAGATAGATTAAAAATTAGTTGGAAATTAAATAACCTAATGCTAAAGAATGAGTGGCTAAAAAACAAATCATAGAAATAGTCAGTAACTACTTTTAAGAGGATGACAATAATGAGGCAACATACCAAAATTTATGGGCTGCAGTGAAAGCAGTTCTTAGAGGAATTTTTACATCTCTGAATGTTTACATGAATAAAATAGTGAAAAAATAGATCAATAAATTGGTCATACAACTGAAAAAGCTAGATAAAAAATAAACAAAAAATCCTCAATTAAATACAAAATTAGTAATACTGAAAAACAAAGAAAATACTGATAAAATAGAAATTAAGAGAACTGTTGAACTAATAAATAAAACTGAGAGCTGGTTTTATGAAAAAAATTCAATTTGATAAACTTTTGGGTAATTTGATTAAATAAAAGAAAACCAAATTGCCAGTACCAAAAATGAAAAGGTTGAATTCAACCCCAATGAAGAAGAAATTAAAACAGTAATTAGGAATTATATGCCCATAAATTTGATAATCTTGGTGAAATGAATCAATATTTACAAAAATATGAAATGCCCAGATTAACAGAAAAGGAAGTAAAATACTTAAATAACCCTATCTCAGAAAAAAAAAATTAAACAAGTCATCAATGCACTGCGTAGGAAAAAATCTTCAGGGGCAGATGGATTTACAAGCAAATTCTATCAAAAATTTAAAGAGCAATTAATTCCAATACTATATAAACTATTTGGGAAAATTGGTGGAGTCCAATTCTTTTTATGATATAAATATGGTACTGACACTTAAACCAGGAAGAACCAAAATATGGAAAAAAAATATAGACCAAGTTCCCTATTGAATACAGATGCCAAAATTTTAAATAAATTAAGAAAAAGATTAGAGCAACTTATCAGAAGAATAATACACTTTGATCAAGTAGGGTTTATACCAGAAATGCGGGGTTGGTTTAATATTAGGAAAGCTATGAGCATAATTGATCATATCAACAACAAACCTAGCAAAAACAATATGATTATCTCAATAGATGTAGAACAAGCTTTTGACAAAATAAAACACACATTTCTATTAAAATCACTAGGGAGCATAGAAATAAATGAATAAAATGATAAGTAGAATCTTTCTAAAACCTTCAGCAAGCATTACATCTAATGGAGATAAGCTAGAGACATTTCAGATAAGATTGCGGGTGAAACAAGGTTGTCCATTATGATCATTGTTGCTCCGTATGGTACTAGAAATGATGTTAGCTTTAGCAATAAGAGGAGAAAAATGAATTGAAAAAACTATATCAGACAAAGAAGAAATTAAGTTATCATTCTTTACAGATGATATGAGGATATACTTATGGAATCATAGTAAATCAAGTAAAAAATGACTTGAAATAACAAGCAACTTTTGCAAAGTTGCAGGATATAAAATAAACCCACAAAAATCATCAGCATTTCCATATATTACTAGCAAAACACAACAGTAGGAGAAAGAAAGAGAAAATCCATTGAAAGTTACTGCAGACATAAAATATTTGGGAGTCTACCTGCCAAAACAAACCCAGGAGCTATATGAACATAATTACAAAACACTTTGAACACAAATAAAGTCAAATCTAAATAATTGGAAGAACAAACATCAATTACTAGTGAGTAGGCCAAACTAATATAATAAAAATAACAACTTTACCTAAATTAATTTACTTTTTCAGTGCCATACCAATAAAATTACCAAAAAATATGTTATAGAACTAGAGAAATTAATATCAAAATTCATCTGGAAGAAAAAAAGGCCCAGAAGGTCAAGGGAATTAATGAAAAGAAATTCTTGAGAAGGCAGCCTAGTCATACCACATCTTAAATTGTATTATTAAGCAGCAAACATCAGAACTACTAGGTACTGGCTAAGAAATAGAGGGGTACATCAGTGGAATAGGTTAGGTACACAAGACACAGTAGTCAATGATGATAACAAGCTACTGTTTGATAAACCTAGAGACTCTGATAAACTTCTGGAATAAGAACTTACTCTTTGACAAAATCTGTTGGGAAAACTGGAAAATGACATGGCAAAAATTAGTCACAGATCAATGTTTGACACTGTACACAAAATTAAAGTCAAATGGGTATGCGATTTAGGTATAAAGGCTGATACTATAAAATTAGGGGAGCAAGGAATAAGGTTGTTGTTGTGTTTTTTTATCTGTCAGATATTTAAAGAATTGAGGAATTTATGACCAAACAAGAGATAGAGTACATCATGAAATCCAAAATAGATAAATTTGATTACATTAAATTGAAAAGATTTTTGTATAAACAAAACCAATTAAACAAGATTAGGAAGAAAGCAGAAAATTGGGAAAGAAATTTTACAACTAGTATCTTTGATAAAGGTGTTATGGGAATCTAAAGATCTTCCCTGCCCTTCGGCCCTTTGATAGGCTTAAGAGGCTCTGAGAAACTTCCCTTATTTGAAAGTATACTCTGCCCCCTAATAGGCTATATGTGGTCACAGGGAGCCTGTGGCAGGAGGCTTGTTCTTCAGGAATGGCCATGCCTTATTACTTTGTGATTGGGCAGTGGTTCAAGAGGGCTGTGACATTCTCTGATCTAGAAGAAGGCTATATATACCCTGACATGAGGTTTTTGCTTTAGGGCTCACTTTAGAAAGAGTTGTGTGATTTGGCCAGATGAGACTCTGTGAAGCCATTGAGCCCCCCTGGGTTTGAAAACCCAGATATTGATGCTTCCCTCTCTGGTAACTGACTAGGTATGGATGTAATGGTCAGACAGCTGGAAGCCATCTGCTGATCTGTTTCTTTATCTGCTTGTAACTTCTACTTGTAATTTCTCTTTGTATTCTGCATCATTTCAAGTTCAGGGTGCTGACTTTTCCCCCTGAACTAGGTAAATGATATCCATTTGATTGATTAAATTAAGATTGTTAACCCATTTTGAGTTGCTTTCCTTTAGAAAATCAGATCTAAGAACCTGTGCTAGCAGCCAACTTGTGCTTGCTGATACATTGACACCAGTTATTCCTAAAACTCCTATTAACCTATGTAATGAAATGTATTGTTAATGTATTTGTGCCAAGTAAGGGACATGAAAAATCTTGGAGCCAAATGTAATGATAATGGGATCTGAAGATCTTCCATGCCCCTTGAACTTGCTGATGTAACAGGAAGGGGTGGAGCAAGAGGAAGCCTAGCCAAGCTAGAGTTTGTGCAGTGGTGACTGGAAGCAGCAGCAGTGGTTGCAGCATGAACTCCTTTTTCTTTGAGCCTGCCAGAATCTCTGCTAAGGACTCCTGCTGAGGACTTCCAGAGACAGTAACTGCAGGGGGGCTGTAGCTGCTGGGAACAAGCTTCCTGGATACTGAGCAATTACATGAGTGAGGAGAAGAGGATCTTTGCCTGAGGTAGCCTGTCCTGTTTTGAAAGCTTGAGAATGCAGGTGTTTACCACATTAACTACATGCACCAACTTCATAACTACTGTGTTGGCTTTGACTTTCTGGTTTTGGGACTCAGTTTTCTGGTATTTGAATAAATGTTCTAGCTGTATTTCCCATGTAAAGAGCCTGTTACATTTTGTGATTAATAACCTTATCAGCATACTTATAGCTACTGTAGGCATTGTGAATACTGCATTTTTGATACATTAGCCCTCATTTCTAAAATATATAGAGAAGAGTCAAATTTACAAGGATACAAGACATTTTCCAATTCATACATGGTCAAAGGATATGTGCAGGCAGTTTTCAGAAGAAGAAATTACAACTATCAAGAAAAACAAGAAGGGTGTGAAAGGAAAGTTAACCAATTAGAAAAGGAGATCTAGAATCTTAAGGAAGAAAATGACACCTTTAAAATTAGAATTGGGCAAAGTGAAGCCAGTGAAATGATAAGAGATCAAGAAATGATTAAACATAATATAAATAATGAAAATAGGAGAGAAAGTGAAACATCTTAAAAGAAAAACAACAGATTTGGGGAACATGTCAATAAGAGAAAATATAAAAATAATTAGACTAACAAAGTTGTGATAAAAATTAATATTAGTACAACACTACAAGAAATAACCAAAAAAAACTGTCTGTAAGCACTAGAACACAAAAGGGGAAAGTAGAAATAGAGAAAAATACTTCCTTCACAAGTTATATGAGATCCTATGAGGAAAACTCATAGGAATATCATAGTCAAATTCTGAAATTCCCATCTCACAGACAAAATATTAAAAGCATCAAGATTAAAACCATTTAAATATGATGGTCCCACAATTTGAAATTGCACAAGACCTAGCAGCAGAGACATTAATGAACCACAGGTCTTGGAACATAATATGTCAAAGAAAAATAGAACCAGGACTCCAGCCAAAATATCATACCCTGCAGAATTAAATATTATTCTGAATGAAACAAAATATGAACATTTGATAAATTCTCAGACTTCCAATATTTTGTTTAAAAATTGAACTTAATAGAAGATTCAACATATAAGAAGCAAGAGAAATATAAGCCACCTAATAAAGGCTGATTATAAAGGACCTATAAGAACAGACTGTTCATTCTTTTTGTATGTAAAATGTAAAATGGATGTCTAATATTCTTATCAATAACTGGGTTATTTATAAGAAATATTGGGGTAAAACTGAGAATGATATGAATCTAAAAAAGTAAACCCATTTACAAAGAGCTTAAAAGAGTAATTATTTGAGGTGCAAAAGGAAGACTTTATACAGAGGAATTAGACGGGGAGGAGGGCTGGTTGTTCTGGTAACTTACTTTCATTGGGAATGGGTTTAAGAGGGCACAAGATATATATATTTAAAGTAGTATTAAAGTCTTATAAGTTCAGAAGAAACAAAATGGCAGAGGCATAAGGAGGGCACACAGGACAAGGGAGGGATCTTTAGAGATGAGGGGTGAGGGAATAGGTAAAAATAGGGGTATAGAAAGGCATTTAGGTTTATGGGAATGGGAGCATAGCAGAGGGATTCTTGGAGGGAGGGGTAGGCAAGTTATAGGATGGCAAGATATTTGGTAGAAGTAAAGTAGAAGAAGGAGGGATAGAAATCAAGAAATATAATCATACATAAAAAACAAAGATTAGGAATAGAATAATTTTGGGAAAGTATATGTCTATATATGAATGTATAGATGTATATGTGTATGTATATGTCTATAGCTATAGAGAAACATCTAAACTTTATTGTAGCCTTCTGGGGGAAAGTTGAGAGGAGGGGGAAAGTTGAGAGTAGGGAAAAAGAAAGGACAAAGTAAAGCAGTGCACAGCAGAGAACAAAAGAAAACTCACAAGGAAGAAAAGACATAATTCTCCATGCACAGAATATTATTTATTATATAGGCTTTCTAGAAATGAAAATATATTGTTGCATATTTTGAATCCTCTCTTATGTTATGCAATTGCACATGGCATGCTTTTTTTTCCTTTCAAACTTTGCATTGAAGTTGCAATATTTAAGTTCATGACATATCTGTAAAACACTGTTGCTTAGAGAGATGCAAATCCAAACAACTACGAGGTATCACACCACACCTATCAGATTGGTTAACCTGACAAAACAGGAAAATGATAAATGTTGGAGAGGATGTGGTAATGTTGCAACCCTGATTCGTTTTCAGTGGAGCTGTGAGCTGATGAGATCATTCTGGAGAGAAATTTGGAACTATGCTCAAAGGGCTTTAAAAATGTGCATAACGTTTTACCTAGCAATACCACTTCTAGAACTGTATCCCAAAGGGATCATATAAAAAGGGAAAAAGGACCCATGTGTACAAAAATATTGCAGCTCTTTTTCTGGTGCTCAAGAACTGTATATTGAGGTGATGCCCATCAATTGGGAAATGACTGATCAAATTATGGTATGTGAGTGTAATGGAATACTATTTTGTTATAAGAAATGATGGAAAGGTGGACTTCAGAAAATCCAGGATAGACTTACATGAACTGATATTGAGTGAAGTGAGCAGAACCAGAAAATTGTACCACAGTGATAAACTTAGCCCTTCTTAGAAATGCAAGGACTTAAAACAATAACAAAGGACTCATGATGGAAAAAGCTGTCCACATCCAGAGAAAGAACTACAGAGTAAGAATGCAGAGCAACGTAGACTATTTTCTTTTTTATTTTCTTTTTCTTCCTCATGGTCTCTCCCAATTGTTATAATTATTCTATAAAACATGACTATTGTGAAAATGTTTTTAATAGGAATGTATGTGTAGAGCCAAATCTGTCTTGGGAAGAGAGGAGGAGAAAATTTAAAACTTTTGGAAGTAAATGTTGAAAGCCAAAAAATAAATTAATAAACAATTTTTTAAAGAGCTCTGAAAATTTAAACCTTCACATGAGTGTAAGCTGCTATTCAGAGTCAAAAGGTATATGACATTCCATCATTACAGTCCCCTCAATTTAAAATTGAAAAATCGAAGATCAGAGAGGTTAAGGGATTTGTTCAAGAAGTCACAGTCAATGTGTGAGAAATAGAATTTGAACTTAGTACTTGAATTTAAAATCATATCACTAATAAACTACATCATGGACTACATTCTCCTTAACAATTTATTTAAGGAATTTGTCCATTTGTCCATTTTAATGTTTCTAATTTCTAATCTTTCCATATATAATTGCTTCTTCTTTACTATGACTATAACCTGGTAAATTATGTGGGTTTATAATAAGCTTTAGTTTTATCTGTGTTGGGACAGAGTAATAATAATAACAACTTATTATTATTATCAATAATAATAACTGTTAAGCTTTCCCAAAAGTCTCAATGCTTTTTTAAGCTATTAATGTTTAAAAACTCACTGAGCCTTTTGGCTCACATTGTATAACATTTAAAATTTCATAAAGCACTTAGCCATCCTTTTCTCATGTGGGCATGTTAAAACTCCTCTGAGGCAAATACAGATTCAGAGAATTGAAATGATTTACTTATTGTCACAACTAGCATCATAGACTGAGTTTGAACCCAAGTTTTCCTCTTTTCTATCTCACAGATATCTACAATCTGAGCCAGGATGTTTCTCACTATGGAAGAGAAACACATTTTCTTTCATAAATATGTACCTTATGGTTAAAATGATGAGTCTGAAGATTTCTTCCTACCTCTTTCATCATACCCATCATCTGATTACTGGGATAACCTAGACATACGTTAGGTGAAAACAAAGGTGAAAAAAAATGACAATGTAGAAAATACACTGGATTTGGAATGAAGGATCTTAGACTTGATTTCTGCTCTGCTATTCATTACCTGTGAAACAAAGGAAAAGTCATAACCTCTGCTTTCCTTACTTTCTTCCATTCAAAAATGATGTAATAGATGGCATCTTGGGTTCATTCCCACCTCTAAAACTGAATTACATGGATAATTTTTAAAATTTATGTAGTATTTAACAGTTTTTGACCACTACATGAGTTGCATCTGACATTAAGTAATTGTCAAGTGGTACCTCTTCAGGCGAATAAACTGCCCAGAAAATCCAGAATTGTTTTTTCAAACTATGTTGAAAATGTACAAATGCATAGTACTTATATTTGGAATCCATAAATGATTATCCAGTTCTGTTGTTTTTTGTCCTGTTTAGAAGAGGACTAATTATATCTCTTTCCTTTACCCTCTTATTCCAAATTTTACTTTCCAGTATAAAAATTCTTCCTTTATAAGCAGCCTGTGTTTGGGAAGCTCCAAAGGAAAGTATGAGAGAGAAGGGACATTATACTGACTACCAAACTGAAGGTCTACAGAACCATTGTATTGCCTGTGAAATGTGAACACTCTACAAATGCCATGCCAGGAAACTGAATAGCTTCCATTTGAATTGTCTTAGGAAGTCCTGATTCTGAAGATCACCTGGCAAGTTAAAGTGTCATCACTGAAGTCCTTACTTGAACTAAACTGCCAGACATTCAAATTCTACTGTGGTGAGAACAACTATGATGGATTGACCATGTAGTTCTGATGTAAAACACATGCTTGCCAAATGTACTGTTCTTTGGAGAACTCACACAAGGCAAAGACTTACATGGTGGTTAGAAGAAGAGACATAAGAACAGTCTCAAGGTCTCTCTTAAGAACTTTCAAATTGATTATGTGACATGGAAGACACTGACACAGGACCACCCAACATGGTATGCTAACATCAGAGAAGGTACTGTGATCAATAAGCAAAACAGAATTGTAGTAGCTCAAGAAAAATGTGAGATGTACAAATGTAGAGAATCCACTCCAAATGTTCACATGGAACAACAGTTCACCAAGTATTGGTGCCTGACCTGTGGCAGATCATTCCAAGCTTATATTGATCTGATCAGTCACAGTTACACACATTGTAATTTGACCATAATATTGTGCTCTCATTTTGGTTCTCTTTGAGAAGGAAGGACAACAACAAATCCCACCCCCCTATTACAATCAATATACCTTTCTAAAAGGCCCTCCCCCACCCTAGTCATCCACTTTCTTACCTCACTATATGTTCAGAGGACTTCTAAACCTCTTCAAATATATATATTATATAAATGTATGTTTCCTCTTCAACCAGGATGAAAGTAAATTTCCAATATTGCCAGCCCTCCACTCCCACCTGCTTTCTCTGTATTAGTTCTTCCTTTCACACCATGTTTGTATGATATAATTTCTCTTTTTAATCTTTTCCTTCCTAATTTTGTTTTTTAGAATCACCTCATTATACAGGATTTAGCCCCAACATTTCTAACTTCCTTAGTAATAAGTTTTTAAAAGCGCTACTATTGATAACTGTAACTGGAACCCCTGTTCCCTTGTGACTGATCATCAACACTCCTTTCCACTCTGGAATTGTGACTAAAAACTGCAAATGAACAATAGATTTATCTATTACCACTAGTTGTACCTTGTCCCAGTAAATTGTCCCCACAATCTCTTTCTTACCAGTCCTCTGACCCTCTTACTCTCTCTAGGCTGAGAGCTGTAAAAGATTCTGTTGTTGAGACTGCTTTTGCCACCACTATGTGAGTGGGTCTGAACAGATCTACACCAGATTGCTATCCCAATGTGGCAGATTTTTCTTGTCTACCTCTTAAGTTCTCTTAGAGTGGGGAAAAATCATCCTGACATTGTGGCCTGTGACACTCCAAAATTTAACCTGAGGCATTATTTTAAAGGTGTTGGGAGGGTAGTGTCAAGAGAGCTCAGCTGAGTATCTGCCTCTAATCCATCACTGTGGTTCTCCTTTGTTCATTATTCTTTTTGGAACTCAGTTGGTGTATTTGTTACTTGATATGTTTGAATTTAATGACCTCAAAAGAAAAAAAAACTTTTCAACACTGTAATGTAGCCCGAAGAGGCAGCTATTTAGTGTAATAACTAGAGTATTCCACCTGGAGTCTATAAGAACTGAATTAAAAATTCTATTTCTGCCACTAGCTGGGTGACCCTGGGTAAGTCACCTAACTTGTCTGTCTCAATTTCTTCATCTATCAAAATAGGGATAATAAGATTTACTTCTCAGGATTGTTTTAAGTGACAAATGAGATAATGTACATAAAGCATTTTGAAAAACTGAAGTATCACACAAGAAGGTGGAGTGAAAGCAGGAACTTGCTTGACCTAACTCTCTAATCACCTCCAATACCCGTAAAATATGACTCTAGACAAATTTTAAAGATACAGAACCCACAAAGTGACAGAAAGAAACAAAAAATCCACTGAAAGCACCCTGGAAGGTCAACAGGAAGGTCTATCACACTGTGCTGGGAGCTGAGTGCAGTTCCATGTGAGCCATATAAGCCCAGACTTGGGGCAGCCCCCACCAGAGGTACAGACTGAGCAGAGCAGACTTCAGGAGAGTGAATCACTGGCAGCTATGGTGATTTCCAGAATTCTCAACCCATAAATGCCAAAGAGAATGTAGAAGGTCAGTGGGGAATCCTGTTGATCCAGGGTGAAGAAGAACATGGTCCGGCCCCTACCCTTGGTGCAGAGGATGTGATGGTAGCTGCAACCACTGCTGCTTTTGCTATTTCTAGCTGTTGGCCTAGAGATCATAAGGGGACCAAGTAGCTGGCAAGAGGGCATTTGCAGGAATCTCTGCTGCCACTTAGGCAGGATTCTCTTGCTTTGCCCAGCTTGGATCTGGGTCACATTCTTGAGTAGTGGTCCTAGGGTGAGGAGTGCTAACATGGCAGAGCATATTGAGACTCTTGAGAGGCAGTCATCCTGACAGTTCTGAGACAGGTTCCTGGATAAAGCTCTGACAACAGCTGCAAAAAAACCTCAGAAATTTGGAATGTAGCACTCTCCAATCTAAAATCAGAGTTCCACAGTGGCAAATAGCTCAAATGACAAGTAATTGGCTGGCAAGATGAGCACACACGGGGCAGCTAGGTGGCACAGTGAATAGAACACTAGTCCTGGAGTCAGGAGAACCTGAGTTCAAATCTGGCCTCAGACACTCAACACAAAATCTAGTCATGTGACCTTGGGCAAGTCTCTTAACCCCTTTTGCCCTCAAAAAAAGATGAGCAAATGAAGGAATCACAGACTATAGAATCCTTTTTTGGGGACAAAGAGGATCAAAACATAAAACCAGAAGAAGACCACAAAGTCAAAACTCCTACATTAAAATCCTCCAAGAAAAATATGAATTGGTCACAGGCCATTGAGGAGCTCCAGGAGGATTTTGGAAATCAAGTAAGAGAAGGGGAGGAAAAACTGGGAGAAGAAATGAAAAAATGGAATAAAATCATGAAAAAAATGAGTCAACAGCCTGAATGAAGAAAATAACAGGTTAAAAATATAGACTAACTCAAATGGCAAAAGAGGTCCAAAAAGCCAATGCCTTAAAAAGCAGAATTGACCAGGTGTAAAAGGAATTTCCAGAGCTCACTGAAGAAAATAATTGCTTTAAAATTAGATTAGAGCAAATAGAAGCTAATGGCTGTAAGAGAAATCAAGATACTGTAAACAGATCCAAAAAATAAAAAAAATAGAAAGCAATGTGAAATATCTCACTGAAAAAGCCATCTACCTGGAAAATAGATCCAAGAGAGATAATTTTAAAATTATTGGACTGCCTGAAAGCTATGGTCAAAAAAGAGCATAGACATCATCTTTCAAGAAATTATCGAGTAAAAATGCCCTGATATTCTAGAACCTCTTGAAAAATATCCCCAAAAGAAAATTCCTAGGAATATTATAGCTAAATTCCATAGTTTCCAAGTCAAGGAGAAAATATTACAAATAGTCAGGAAGAAACAATTTGAATACTGTGGAAACACGATCATTATAACAGAATATCTAACATCTTCTACATTAAGAGACTGAAGGTTTGGAAATATAATGTATTGGAGGTAAAAGGAACTAGGATTAAAACCAAGAATCACCTACCCAGCAAAATTGAGTATAATGCTACAGGAGAAAATACAATCATTCAAAGAAATAGAAGACTTTCAAGCATTCTTGAAGAAAAAAAAAGCTGAACAGAAAATTTGATTTTCATGTACAAGAAGCAAGAGAAGCATGAAAAGATAAACAGAAAAGAGAAATCATAAGGAACTTATTAACATTGCACTCTTTTCATTTCATCATAGAAAGACAATATTTTTAACTTATGAGACTTTTCTCAGTATGAGTATAGTTGAGGGAATTATATATGTATACATATGTATACATACATATATATGTATGTATAGGTGGGTGTATGTGTGTGTATATATATATATACATATGTATACACACACACACACACACACACACACACACACACACACACACA
>JAQQSW010006323.1:0-13976 GCA_028646575.1 Pseudocheirus occidentalis | reverse complement strand
GTAGCTCCTCCCTGTTCAACCCCTTCCTGTTAAGGTGTGAATTATTTCCAAGGAGTTAACTGGAAGTAAGGAGCTAAGCCTTTGAGGTGCTAGGTGCCTTTAGTAGGTGCCAATAGAAAGGGGCATGGAAGATCTTCTGATTTCATTAACATTACAGCCTTGATCTGCAGACATCATAAAGTCAACATCTACAGAACTGTTGACTCCCTCTACTCTCCACCTGCCAAACTTGCTGATTACCATGGAAGGCACCGACATCCATCAAGTCCCCAGGCTCAAAACCTTTCCCTAGAAGGCAAAGTCAAAGATGATTCCACATTTTGAGACTGAGATCTTGGAGGACAGTGTTAACATCAAAGAAAATAGCAAAGTTGGCAGGGAGAGTTTTTGGATGGGTTAAATTTGAGATGTTCATGGAACCCAAAGCTAGAGATTTCCAGCAAGGAGTAGGAAGAAGCAGGTTTAAGGAGGTAGCTGCAGTCTTCTGGTAAGTGTTTAACAACTGGCTCTCAAAAATGTATATAGGACACGCTTTTATGTGTTGCCTGCATTTAGCATTTTCTACTTTGCTTTCTAAAGTCTAGATGGTTTTCAAAACAACTAAATCAACCCCCTGATTTGTAGTGTTTGCCAATTACTGAGATGGAAATGCTTATACTGAAAATGTAACAGCCAAGCTGTCTCTAGCTACACCCCTGGCTAGAGGGGAAAAGTTCTGATTCTTCAGGCTAGCCCCTAAAGAGAATGGTCTGCATCAGGATGCAGCGATCACCCTCATTTCCAATCTCAAGCGAAGCTTGGAAGGTCACTTGTGATATAGGCTGTAGGGGGCACTCTCATTCATTCAGTCACAAATTAAACCAGATAGCCCTTGCTGTGCCTTCCAGACCTGAGATTTGGAATTCTGGCATGTTCAGCTTGAATTTTGGTGCAAGACCAGGTCTGATGCTGTTAAGCACAAAAAGAAACAGATACCTTTGCTAAGGATCACTAAGATGACCTTGTCCAGGGTCACATAGTCAATTCAGGGGACGAGGGGACTTGAACCCAGATCATTCTGGCTCCATGGCCAACTCTCTATCTGTTACTATGCAAATAGTGAGTATGTAGACTTTCAGATTTAGGCTGAATTGAATTTTTGAAAACCAGACTTTTTTGAAATATCAAGACTTGGATAGGTAATCTTAGCGCCAGACATCTATCTAATAGAATCATATAGCAAAGGGGCTATTTTTTTTAATGTGGTGACTTGCTACAGTGAGAAAACTGAAGTTATGGACCAGGAAGTTCTAGGTTATTTCAAGAGGTAAATGTCATGAGAGTATTTGTAGAGTTCCAAGATGGCGAGATGCTTTTTCTGGGATCTCTAGAAAAGATTCCTGAACTGGGCTTGGGTCAGATGACCACTTGAATGAGTGAGAGGGCAAGAAGAAGGAGAGTTAAAGGTTTTCAACCTGGATGAATGGGAGAATGCCATTGCCTTTTTCTTAGCTGAAGGTGTCTTAAAATGGCCCATCTTTAAACCTCCATAATACTCTTGTTGGCACCATCACCCCTGGGGTCTCACTGTTCCCCAACACATTTAAATGAGCAATTTGGAAAGCAGAATAAAACATCTCTGGAATTTTAACATATATATGTCTAAAGAAAAATTAATGCTAATAGAGAAGTGATTTGCATGCCACAATGACAAAGACTGCTCTCCTAACCACTCTGAGGCAGTAGGGAGCAGCTCAGCTGCTGACAAACTGTTTCCATTGGAAACAGCCACCTTCAGGAGCATCAGTGTGTACTGTACATGATGGAGTTGTCCTGTTCTCCTTGCATTAGTATTAAAAATAGCCAAGAAGCATCATTATCAAAAAGCATCTTAATAACACACTAGACTTGCTCGGAGCAGCTCATTTGGCAGAGGGTTATGGAAAATTCTAAGAACTGTGGAAAACAGGCTTTAAGCAGTCATTCATTTGCTTTCATTTTTTAGCCAAGAAAAAAAGAAAGAAAATAATAGTTTTTGTCCACTGAACTATGGAGCCTGCAAATCTGATTTAAGTTTTTGGCTGCATCACCTCTGATTTCTACCCCCAAGGTGGGAAGATGCCAGCATCAACACTGGGGCTGATAGAAATGTCTATCTCCAGGCAGAACAACAAAAGACTGAGTGTGGGGTGAGATCGAGTAGTGGGAGCCAAAGGTCAGAGTATAAGGGGGGTGGTGGAAGCTTTGGGCCTCCTGGGATCCAAATTACTTGTTCTTTTCAAAAACCACACAAACTACACACACAAACACACGCACATTCATTTATTGCAAGCTTTTCTTTTCCTTTATTTGTTCCCCCTCCCACTTAATAGGATTTTATTTTTTTCAGTTACATGTAGAGACAGTTTTTAGCATTCACTTTTATAAGATATTGAGTTCCAAATTTTTTCCTCCCTCCCCCCTCCCCAAGACACCATGCAAATCTGATACAGGCTATACATGTACAGTCATATTAAATATATTCCCACATTAGTCATGTTGTGAAAGAACAATCAGAACCAAAGGGGAAAGCCACAAGAAAGAAAGAAAAAGAGAGAAATTGCTATGCTTTGGTCTGCATTCAGACGCCATAGTTCTTTCTCTGGCTGTGGAGAGCAATTTTTCAACATGAGTCTTTTGGAATTGTCTCAGATCATTGTATTGCTGAGAAGAGTTAAGTCCATCAAAGCTGGTCATTGTACAATGTTACTGTTAATGCATAGATATTGAGAAACACAAAACAACGGGTCATAGAAGAGGTAATTTAAGGGGAAAGTTGCATTTCCAGAGAGTTTCTTTTGCATGAGATTTTATAAATATGTCTTTTGGGTCAGGCCATAGGAATGGGATTTTTAGTTCAGGAAATATGGAATGATAGTTAACACATCTTAACTATTTTGCTTCAGAAGTATATAGATCACTTTATCTGACCCCTACCCCCATGTACCTGTTTGTGCTGTATAATGTGTATAAGTACAGCCTTAAATACTAGTGGAATATGAACATTCTGAGCATGGAGGTGACAGGACCAGAAAGACCCAGTTTGGATGCCAGAAAATCCTAGTAACAGCTAGCTCAGGGGTGACACTTTTTCTTCCATTAATTCAACAAGAGATAAAGGGAGAGATTATGAGACCATAGCTTTAGAGCTAAAAAGAGATACTTTGGAGGCCCAACACATTCATTTGACTGGGTTTTCATTGACCCCCATTACACAGCATACCTAACTCTCCAGGTAGGAAGAGACAAAGTCCAGACATGAAGCCAGTTCCTCTGATTGTACTTAAAATACTTTTTCCATTGTTCCATAACAGTTTGGCCCTTAAAGGGGCTAGTCATCAAGTCACTTGGTAGATATACTAAGCCCTGAAAAATAACCCTGGCACATAGGAGGTACTTAATAAATGCCGCTTGGCTGGATTGTTGAAGTAGAGCTGGATCTTAAAGGTCATCAGGTCCAGCCACTCATTTTTCAGATGTGAGACTAAGACCCAGAGAGTTAAAGGAACTTTTCCCAAAGTTACAAAATTAGTTAAGTAGCAGAATCAGGATCTGAACCCAGGCCTTGGGACTCCAAATTCATCACCTGTTCCCCT
This sequence comes from Pseudocheirus occidentalis, assembly GCA_028646575.1. NCBI lineage: Eukaryota > Metazoa > Chordata > Mammalia > Diprotodontia > Pseudocheiridae > Pseudocheirus > Pseudocheirus occidentalis. The sequence goes on along the minus strand of JAQQSW010006323.1, from coordinate 10,362 downwards.
GTACCACAAATTTCCCAAGATGATATTTGCATCTTTTAAAAATTGATTTAATTGGACCAATGATTAGGCTAATGGTAGGACTTTTATTTTAATAAGGTACTTGGCAGGTGCTCAGGAAATTCTGGTTGAGTTAAATTGAGTAGGCACTCTATGAAATGTGGGCTGAATTGGATTTTTGAATGGAGTAAATTGTTTGTTTTTTGGAAAAAAACCAATCTCTTCTATTCTATTAAACATTCTATTAAACAGCTAGAGTTGAAGAGTAGTGCCATTAGCTTCTAACATATTTTACAGCAAACATACAGAATTGTCTTTATATAGTAGAAATCCAATTCTGATCAATAGGCATGCATTAAAGACCCTCTTGATGACAAAGAATTGGATTTATTATTTCTATATGTGTATGTACGTATATATGTATATTTATCTTAGAAAAAGAATCAAAACAGTTTCTAAAATTCATTTGCTATTTAATGTGTGTGAGGGCTGATGTTCATCCAGCAGAAATTCTAACTAATCACATTTTAATGAAATAAGAGAAAACAGGGACTCTCCATCAGATAAATGGGCAGTGTTTGGATTTAATGAGTTGTGAGAGGAAAACTGTATTCTTTGGGAGGGAACTGAGAAATCTGGGGCATTTATTTCTCTTGGTACGTGTAAGTATGATTTGTGAAATGTCCTCATGAACGCAAAACGAACATCCTTTGTCCAACCAAGTGGCAATGATTTTTGGTTCAAGGAATATGGCACACTGGTTAACGAACTCAAAGCTGTTTTGCTTAGAAAACATACAGATCCCTTTTTATTCCCTTATCCCTCCTTACCTCCAAGTCCCCTATCCTCCACCCCCACACACCATGTTGTGAAGTAAATAAATGTTACTTTAACTTGGTTGACTGAGGACATTCTGATTATGAAAGTGAGAATTAAATTTGAAGATGAATTAAATCAGACCAGAGTTTCTTAAATTCTGTTATATAACAGGCATTATATTAAGCATCAGGGATAAAATAAAATCAAGGAGGCTATGTTAATCAATAAACACTTATTAAACACCGCCTATGTGCTTAATAAATGAGCACTGTTCTAGGTGCCAGAGATACAAAGACCAACATAAAATAATTGCTACCTTCTAAGAACTTACAAGACTACAAGTATAGGCATATACAAAATAAAAGGTGATTTACAAGAAGGAGGACAAAGCAATATTAGGGGAATATAGCTATTAAGGGAGAAGAAATAAAATCAAAATATATTCACAGTCATTTTGGAAGGGCAATGGAAGTTCTAACTACTGGGGAGTCAGGAAAAGCCTCCTGTGGGAGCTGGCACTTGAAACTGAACCCCAGGGCTTAGGGCTTCAATAGGTGGAAGTATGGGAGGAAAGACAAGGAAGGAAGTTAGGAAGAGGGGTGGGTTTAGGAGGAAAGAAACAATACTAGGCATGAATACCAAGAATTAACAGCTAGAACCTTTCAGTCTGTTAATTCAAGAGGATACTTCCTAATATGGCCCCTAGGGAGCTACACTGTTAATTTGATTTCAGTTGTTAAGAGAAACAAAATATCAAACTGCCTGGCACCTTATAGGAAGTAGGAAGTAAGTCATCTATTATCCCCATAATAATTCTGGTGGTGTAATTGATACACTGTTTGCCAGTTTCACCATTGAGCATGGAGGGTCCTGGATTTCTTGGAGCTAGCTCGCTGTCTAAGCTCAGTCAAGAAGCATTCATTGAGCAATGTGCTCAGTGCCGAAGATACAAAGAGAAGCAAAAACCATGGTCCTTCCTTAACCCTCAGAGTGAGATGATCATACACTTTTGATGCCAACAAATGTCAGAAAATTATAGCATCGTGGATTTAAAGCTGGAAATGCAGGCTGAGCGCATTCGTCCAACTCTCACTTTGCAGATAAGGAGACCAACACCTAGAAGGGTTCCACTGAATTGCCCAACATCATATGAGCATATCATATACTATGCCCTGCTGCCTCTAAAGAGGCTCTGGCTTTCTCTACTTGAAGCATTGACTTGCTGGAGATTTTTGACATGTTCTCTGTCTAAGATTGTCTGAGAAGAGAGTGCCACTGTTCATAATGAAAGAAGAACCTATTTCTTCCTCTAATGCAAATGCAAACAGAATCAACCAGAGCTGCTGTGAGCTCTTCATGGATACTTTCTCCTCGTGGTACTGAGTGTGATAATGATCTCTGAGCATAATTTCATAGCAAGGTAATGAAACCAATCACATTATCCAAACTGTAAACACTAAAGGCATTCTCTTTCTCTGACTGAGTAAAAAAAAAGGAAAAAAAAGGACCACTGTCCTGGCAGCTGCTGAACCACCACTATATATAATTGTGGATGAAAGAACACATTGGTTATGAAATGAAGTTTTGGAAGCCTAAGATGTGCCGAGGTCATAGGGGCTGAGAGTTTAGAGATTAGTGACTCAAGTAGTACTATTTAACGATGAAAGATATTCTGGAAAGATATCTTGGTTTGGAGTTGGGAAGCCTGGCTTCAGATATGCCTGTGATTTCACTTCTGACAAGGGCCCCTTCTCTAAACCTCAGTTTTCTTATTTGTAAATTGGGGGCGGGGGGAGGTTTGGACTAGATGATCTCTAAAGCCCCTTCCAACCCTAAAGCCTGTGAGCTTAGGGTCTTAACTAATATTTATATGGCCTTGAGTGAATCCTCTCACATTTTAAGGTCTCAGTTTCTTCATCTATAAGACAGTTTGACTAGATGACCTCTAAAGTCTTTTCCAGTTAGAGTCTATGAACCTGTATTTGTCAGCTCTGTGGGCAGGGCTGAGCCTTAAACATTTTCTGTGTTCCAGAGTACCTGTATACATATATACATATGCACCCACATATGTGTGTATTATGTGTGTATACACACACACACACTATTTAGAATATATCTTGGTCTCTTGTTTATATTTCTCCTTACCCTTGCTTGGGCTTTTTTATACCTTAGGATTTTCCCCTTTTCCTCTAGGTTCCTAGGATTTACCTGTGAAAGGCCCTTAGTAATCCTCTTAGCCCAGTGCTTGGCACATAGTAGGTGCTTAATAAATATTGATCAATTGCTTAATTGAGCTACTCTGATGCTCCGATTCTGCAAATTAGAAAACTAAGCCTAAGAAGTTTGCCCAAGGTTACCCAAGGTATGTGTGACAGAATTAGCATTTCTCTACGGAATCCATAGGTATTGATTCATTAATTCATTTCATTTCCTTGCTGTGTTTTTTCAGTGTTATTTGGGCTGGTTTAGATACCTTGGAGGACATATTTCCCTTCTCTTATTAATAGCTTCCCTGCCAATTTATTTGCTTTTACTCAATTTTTTTTGAACAGAGAATTGGAGATCTTTAGCAAACTCCCTGTTTAGATTGTAAGCTCTTTGAGGGCATGGACTGTCTTTTGCATCTTTCTTTTTATTTAGCACTTAGTATTGTGTCTGGCACATAGTAGGTGTTAATAATACCTTAATAAATTATTGATTGATTGATTTCCATTCCCTACCCCGCCCCCTTACATTCCCCTGGTTCTTACTTTTTGACTCCTTCCTCTTTAATGGTGAATCCCTAAGGAATGGACTTCAAAATTTTCTCAACCTTCTGTCTGACACACTGAAGAATTCACTTTTCACCAGTTTCAGTCCCTTCCCAAAGTGACTTCTGAGGGGAGAGATGGACCCTAGCTGAATGTCAACTCCCTTTCCTTCAGGCCTGGTACACCCCACACACAAACTAGTGCAGACTCACTATCCTTTAGTTCTCTGACCGAGCACTGTGTGATGTTTGCCTAGGTGAAGTACACTTCTACTTTCCCATATCTCCAACTTTTCCTCAGGGAAGCAGGGCAGAATTGAGTTCCATTACCTGTGGCCACAGAATGGTGGAGAAAGGGCAGGAGCAAGGAGGTGTTAGGGCAGAGACTACAATGGCTATCAGGGGAATTGTTGAGCACAAGTCTATGGTTGGGTTGCACTGCCCAGCCAGAGTGTAGGGGGCTGACTGAGTAAGGAATCCTTGATAAGCACCTTGAACATTAGGGATTAGCCTTCTCAGCTTTATTCATCAAGTTGTTTTTTCTGAAGGTTTCTTAAAATTCTTGTTTCGGGGGTGTATCGAGAAGTTGCGAGAATCTGAGGAACTGTCCAGTTCTCTTTCTTACTGGTCACATTAATAAGATACTATTACCCCCATTTTACAGGTAAGGAGACTGAGACTGAGAAAGGTTGAGTGACTTTCCCAAGCTCACATAACTAGTAAGTGTTTGAGGCAGGATTAAAATTCAGATCTTCTTGACTTCAGGTGCAACATTCTACTGACTGTGCCACCTAGTTGCCCCTCTTAATAAATTTTTTTTTTTTTACTTTCGTTCATACATTTCCATTTAACTCATTCTTTCTGGTATGCATTTTATTCCCAAGTCTTTTAAAGTTCATCTTCACTTAATCATTTATGTCAGACAACTGAATCTCTTTCATTGATCATACTTTCTTTTATTTTAACTATTAACTTCCTGGCCAGAGGGCAGAGTGCCATCTCTGATAGATAGCCAAGGCATCTACTATTGCTGTATAAATAAAATTGTCCAACTCAATCATAATTTGTTTAATTTATAGGATCTAAAGTCTTCATAAATTAACAAGCAAAGGTAGAATGATAGGTCTTCTTTGGTTTGGCTTGTCTCATTTACTCCAAAATTTCTAAGAACTTGAGCCGTAAATATTGTGAGAAGAAAGGCAGCAAAACCAATGTTGGGCACCAACTTTCCTGGCAAGAATTTATGTATATTCTTAGGGAAAATGAGTTTTATACATGAATTGGGTTCAATGAATAGCCCCTGATTTCCTGATATAATTTTTCATTTTCCCCCTTGGTTACTATCCCCATCAGCTCCATTTTGTAGGGCTTATTTCTCATTACTTTCTTTAGTCACTTTTGAAAATTTTTATTATTTTTTTCCTCATTTCCCAGTAACCTGTGTGTTCCACTGGGAAACTTAAAGTGTCACGAGAATTGGAGGAAAGTCAGTTCATTGGCTAGACTCCCGATGGTCCACTCTGCATGGTATAGAAGCAGAATAAGAGTGGAATAAGAAGGTCAGTAATGAATGAGCTTCAGTCTCATTGTTGGAGGGTATGCCCATATTGATGGGATCATAGGTCCATTAGCATATTGTTATTATTTTGATGGCTCTATAATTTTTATATACATCTCTCCTTCAACAATGCAGAATGAAGCCCTGCCCATCCTGTATGATTGTTGCCCACAGCCTTCTATAAATTCTCCATCGTTCTTCTTAATATTGTTAGATATATAAGACCTGAGTTCTAGTTCCACCTCTGGCACATGCTGACTGTATGACTCTGGGCAAGTCATTTACCTTCTTGATGCTTTAGGGAACTCTCTAAAAATATAAATTGCAAAGAAAATGCTGGCCTGAATTTGCAAAAGGGTTTTCTTCATTAGTGAGTTCCCAACACCAACAAAATCATAGGCTTAAACCTTAGCAATATTAATATTTTGGTAAATTCATCTTCAATTTGAAGGATTCATGGTTGCATTGATGTTAATGCTCTGTTCATCAATGATGGTGATGAGCCCTCATTTATTTAGCCGCCCTGAGTGGGGAGCACTGTGCCAAGAGCTAAGGGAGCTTCCAGATCTGAGATATCATTATCCATAGGAAGCAGTGTGGCATATAACATGGAAGAGTGAGAGAATCAGGAGAAACTGACCATTACTTACATAATCATTAGGAGATCTTTGAGAGATGCTGCTGCCCAAAATACCTTATCACTCCATGACCAGCCTGATGATGAGCCTCCCTGACTTAATTTGAGTAAGCTTTGGAGGGCAGGCATACAATGCATACAGTGCACCCCAACTTCTTCCTCAAAGTCTATTCAGCTTTGGAATTAATGAGTTAACAAGCAAGTATTTATTACTATAAACTATATTGTTTACCATATGCCAGGAACTGTGCTGATCTCTGATGCTATAAAGAGAGAGTTTGTGATCCACTTGCATAGTTAACTGGAGGATCATCTCCGTACTGGAATGAGGTATTGGTAGCATTTTAGTGCAAGAGTAAATTTCCACTCTTAAATTTGTTGTTCAGTCATTTTCTAGTTGTATTTGACTGTCTCCATTTGGGGTTTTCTTGACACAGATACTGCAGTGGTTTGCCATTTCTTTCTCCAGCTCATTTTACAGATGGAAAAACTGAGGCAAGTACAGTTAAGTGACTTTCCCAAAGTCACACAGCTAGTAAGGAATTGCGGCCTGATTACACCTTGGGAAGATGACTCTTCTTGACATCAGACCTTGTACTTTATGCCCTGAACCACCTGGCTGCCCCTCAACAAATAAGAATAACAAATTCAAGAAAACATGGAATAGATCTGTTTGCATTTTAATCTGGATCTCTGACTGTATTGGTATAGGGACTCCCTGTGTGGAAATTCCTCTGCTTCAGATTAGCAGCTCTTTTGGAATGTATAATCCAGAAGAGCTACCAGAAGCACTGGGAAGATAAGATTTTCCCAGGGGTCACAGAGCCAATATATGTCACAGGCAAGGCTTGAACTCAGGTCTTCCTTACTACAAATTTGGTTGTCTACACAACATCCCATCCTGCCTCTCAAAACTCCAAATAAAATTGTAAAATTCAAACTCAGTTTGTAAAGCACATCGATCAACAAATATTTATTCAGTTGCCCTTGGTGAAGATTACTCAGGTGCCAAGAGCTGAGGGAATGACTAGGTCTTGATAGGATGCTATCCCTAAGAGGCAGGTTGGGGCAGTGGCAAGAACAGTGGGCTTGGAATCAAGGGAGATCTGGGTTTGAATCTACTTCTAACCTTTGCTAGCAAGGGATGGTGGGCAAGTCACTTAGGGAAGGCATCATGGCACGAGGGAAGGGGTACTCTGTGTCTGTAGTCAAATAGCTGAGACCCAAATCCCATTGCTTAGACTCAGAACTTGTGTAACCCTGAATAAATCATGTGGCCTCAGTTTCCTCATCTGTACAATGATGGGATTAGACTAAATGGACTCTCAGGTGCTTTTCAGCTCTGTATCAATCCCTGTCTGGAAAATGGGGCTAATAATATTAATGGTTATGACTACATCAAGTTCATAGGATTATTGTGAAACATGCAAGACATTATAGAAATGGTTTCTTCCTCCTCTTTTTCTTCATCCTCCTCCTTCCTCCTCTTACTCTTCCTCTTCTTCCTCCTCTTTTTCTTCCTCCTTTACCTCTTTCTCCCCCTCATCTTCTTCCTATTCTTTTTCCTCTTCTTCTTCTTCTTCACCCCTTTCTTCTTCTTCATGTCCTTCTCTTTCTCAGTTTCCTCCTTCTCCTTCTTTCTTTGCCCTCATGGAGACAGTCTAGTTGTTGTTGGATGACAACATGTTTTTGTTGAGTGACTGACTTTGGTCTCCCTAGGTAGGCACTACTTCCTTTTTGGCCATGGACAGGAGAGCCTTGACACCTGCCTGTTCTTGGCAGTGGTACTTAGATGATTTCAGATGATGATCTGGGGGTGTAGTCTTTAACTATTTCTAAAATAATATCCATGCCAGTGACATATTTACAAATGCTGAAGGCCTTCCTTAGGCTTATTGGGACACAAGTTGAAGCAGTTACAATTTTCATACTGTTTTCCCCCATCCCACTCTCACTCCAACTCCCAGCTCTCTTTATCATCTGGTTTTGGCAAAGAGAGATCTGGCTTCTTGGGGTGACCCCAGCTGGAGAATGAGGTTTTGAGATAGAAGGGGAGAGTCTTCAGGCTGTCAGGCCAGTGTTGTAGTGTCAGACTATAAGAACCTAAGGCAGGAAGTGTGACAGAAGCAGAGGGGAGATCCCATGGGGAAAAATGTGGGGGAAAGTAGGGAAAGGAATAAATGAGAAATTGGTGGCAAGGAGAAACAATGTCATTGTTCAGGAAAACACAAGGAAATGAGAAATAGGAGTCATTATCTGATGAACAGCACAACCTGGATTCCAATCCTATTTTCTACCCTATGCTGGCTGTGTGACCCTGGGTAGGTCACTTAGTCACCCTCTCTGGGCTCTCGGCAACTCTCTCAGGCTATAAATTGTGGAGAAGGTTCCCACTGACCTGGGCGAGGGTGTTTTTTCAGCTATGCTAATGAAATTCCAAGTCCCATCTGAGCCCTCCCTATTCTTATATGGAGAGTTAACACATTTCTTTAGTGTTTTAAAGTTTGCAGAGCAGTTTCCTCCCAATAATCCTTTCAAGTATCATTATTGGCAGTTTTATGGATGAGGAAATTAAGGCTCAGACAAGTGAAGGACTTGACCAAGGTCACATAGGAAGAAGCTGAGCTTCGACTTGAATCCTGGTTGTTTGAATCCTATATTTGTCCTCTAAGTTCTATATTTGGTTCCCTGCCTCTTATTCAGAAAAAGAAGGAAAAAGGGACTATCTTTCAGGAACTCACTCCCCCTCCCCCAGCTCCTACCTACTTATATGGCCCCAGGTTATAAGATAAGGCTTGACTTGAACTTAAAGTAATATATAATCACTGGCGGGATCCAATCCAATAGGCATTTATGAACTTCTTACTTTGTGCTGGGGACTGAGAACACAGAGACAAGAAGAAAGACCTTGCTTGCACCCAAGTAGCTTAGTTGGGGATATGATGGGTGACCAGATAAGTGAATTGGAAGAGGAAGAGAACACTAATGGCTGGGGACAAGCATCCGGTAATGGCAGTGATTATACCCACCAGGCTTACTAGAATTTTGTGGAAGCAAATTAATGAAAATAATTGGCATTTTTCTAGTGCTTTAAGCAAAGTTATTTACATCCTTATCTCATTTGATCCTTCCCACAAGCAACCACATGAGGGAATTATCCCAGATGGTATTTTTCCTATTTATGGAGAAGGAAATCTGAGTCACAGAGATATGTTCCCTTGGAACAGTAGAGAGCAGACAGAGCACTGCACTTGTGATCCGCCAAGGTTGTATTCAAGATTGGCACACTTATTAGATGTGTGGCTATGGAGGAGTCACTCAGTTTCCTTATCTGCAAAATGGGGGATCTAATAGCACCTATCATAGAAAGTTAATGTGAGCATCAAATATATATTGTATATGTGTGTGTATGTGTGTGTGTGTACACATACATATACACATATGTATACACACATGTTACTTTACAAACCTTTAGTGCTGTATAAATGTGAGCTATTATAAAAAGGCACCTCCAAGCCTTTCCTGATTCTCCCAGTCACTAGTCTTCCCTGAATTACTTTGTACTTTTTTAAAAAATATATACTTTGCATTTATTTAACTATGTTCTACATTCTTTCTGTCAGCCCCAGTAGAATGTAAATTTTTTGAGGTCGGGGACTTATCTCAGTTTTGCCTTTGTATTCCCAGTGTCTAGCATACGATAAATACATGATAAATCTTTTTTTTAATTAATGAATTGTATTGAATTGAGTTGAATCGAATCATCCAAGGATCTACAGTTAATAAGTAGCAGAACTGAGATTCAAGCCTGCATCTTCTAAGCCTGAATCCATTGCTCTTGGCACTCGTCTATACCTGTGTCTCCACGATTATATGGAGCTGATGAGTCATAGAAAATAGCATTATCAGTGACAATTAAACCTGGAAAAGGAGGTGGTCCAATTATATAAGGAGAGGGAGAAACAGCAGATGGATGGCCCAAATTATCTCTTGGTACCCCTGCCCCAAGATACTAGGAGAACCATATGAAAGGACATGCTGTACTGGGAAAGGAAACTTGGGAAACAAGGATGAGAACTGATCAGCCTGGGAGGGGAATGAAATTGTGAATTGCTTTGGCCAAAAGATAACCTATACTGATGAAATCATGGGGTGGGGAGCAGGTAGGTGGTATAGGGGGCAGAGTGCCAGACCTGGAGGCAGGAAGACTTTGCTTCTTTCTTTTTACCTTGCCTTTAAAACAAATTAAATTAATTAATTTATTTTCTTGTTTACATAATAATTTTCACGAGATTTTGAGTTACAAATTCTCTCCCATCTTTCCCCCACCTCCCATCTCAAAACAGGCATCCCACTGAATAACCCCTCCCCCAAACTGCTCTTTCTTATGTCCTCCCTCATCGCTCCTCTGACTTTCTGGTAGGGCAAGATGGATTTCCCTACCCCTGTGCCTGTATATCTTTTTTTAAATTTATTTTTTATTTGTTTTCTTGTTTACATTATTCATTTTCATTACATTTTTGAATTACAAATTTTCTCCCCGTCTTGCCCCTGCCCCAACCCTAAAACAGCAATTTCACTGTAAAGCCCCTCCCCTGCTCT
>JAQQSW010006322.1:0-13976 GCA_028646575.1 Pseudocheirus occidentalis | reverse complement strand
ACTGTTTAATAGCATCTTTGTCTCATAAAGTCATTAGCTTCCATTTGCTCCACTCTAATTCTGAAGGAATTATTCTCTTCAAAATGTTTTTGAGATTCTTTTTCCATCTGACAAATTCGACTTTTTAAGGCATTCTTCTCCTCATTGGCTTTCTGGGTCTCTTTTGCCATTTGAGTTAATTTGTTCTTTAAGGTATTGTTTTCTTCAGTAAGGTTGTTGATTCTCTTTTCATGATTTTCTTGCATCATTTCTCTTCCCAATTTTTCCTCCACTTCTCTTATTTGTTTTTCAAAGTCCTTTTTAAGTTGATCTATAGCTTGTAGGCAATCTTCATGTTTCTTGGAAGCTTTTGGTGTGGGAGTTCTGACTATATTGTCTTCCTCCCATTCCATGCTTTGATCCTTTTTGTCTGCAAAAAAGGATTCTAGAGTTTTATTGCTGGTCTTATTTTGCTTCCTTTTCCTCATGTTGGCCAGTCAATTACTTTCTTGATTTTTTAGCTCTGTGGAACTCTGCTTCCAGGGGGGAAAGCTCTATTCCAAATTGCTGTGGTTTTAACAGCTACCAGAGCTATTGGGGGTGCTGCAGCCCCTACCAGCTTTGACTTGCTGAAAGCGCACCCCAGGACCACCACCCAAGACCACAATCCAGATCCAGGCCACTCAACGCAAGAGCCCTTGGCCCTGATCAATGGTCTCAGCCCCCCTGCAATCAGCAGGCCAGAAGCTCTGAAGCAGCCCAGTGGAAGCAGTTGCCACTTACAGCTGTTCCTGCCACTTCTCGCTGCTTCCTTGCCCTGGAAGCAGTTTGGCCAGATGCTTTTCCTCCCCCAAATTTAGCCTGAAAGCTTGAATTCCACAGACCTTTTTCTAAGCCTTATTTTTCCTGGCTTGATAAATGTTTAGATTGTCCCAGGTACCTCCAATCTGCTCTCCTGTAGACTCAAGCTGTGGTTTCTCCCGACCACCCTGGGGCCTGGCCGTGGTTTTGGGCTGGGCTGGCCTTGGCTCCCAGACTGCTGCAATGAGCCCCACCTGCCAAGCTGCCTTCAGTGAGAGATATGTTTTCTGTATTTTTGTGAGTTTAGGAGCCCTAAATTTTGTTTAGAGTTGTATTTTATGGATATTTAAGGTGGCTATGTGGGAGCTGCAAAACTTTGCTGCTTCTACGCCACCATCTTTGCTCCACTGCTGAAAAGATGAATTTTTAATGAAACAGAGCACTTTTAAGCATTCTTAATGAAAACACCAGAACTGAGTAAGAACTTGGAGACAAACACAAGGGTCAAGAGAAACTTATAAAGGTAAATTTATTCAAGAAATTGATCAGAGCTATATGATAATGTGGTACTAATACTCTAATGGGGGAAAAGAAATTCTTTTCTGAATATCTTTAAAGTATCTTTGAAGCATAAAAGTATCTTTCAAAGTATAAAAGTATCTTCACTTTTAACTTAAAAAAAAAGATGACCTGGGGGTGGGTTGGTTCTGTTATAACGGTTTGAAGAAGGAAAAAGATAAGGGAAGGTAAAAAGAGAAAGACATTAGAGTAGAATGAAAGAAGAAAGGGGTGGAATGTACTATTTTTCATATTTGAGGTGAATAGGAAGAAGATGCCGCAAGTGAACCTCACTTTTATCCGATAGACAAAGAATAAATCAGCACACAAATACTTTAGTGTAGAAATACATCAAATTCAACAGAGAAACAAATGGGGATGATCCTTGTTAAAGATGAAAAAGAAAAAAGGGTAAAATTGTTGAATCATGGTAAATTGATATAATGGAGTATCAGTGTGTTAGAAGAGATGATGAAAAATTTTTTTGAGAATCATGGGTTATAAGTGATATAGAGTGAGGTGAACACAATCAAGATTACAAATCATAGAATATTTTGAAAACACTTTTGGAAGACAACAGTTTTGATCAGTACAAGACCAACTTTCCGGAGGAATGATGAGACAAGATACTCATCTCCTGACAGAAATGTGATAGACACAGGGTGCAGAAACCTATACATTTTTTGGACATGACCACCTTTGTGAATTTGTTTTGATTGGCTATGCTTATGTTCTACAAGGTTTTTCTCTTAGTTTTTTTTGGGGGAGTAGAGTTAAGGAGAAGAGAGTTAGCAGTAGTAACTCACAAAGAAAGGTACACTGAAATTTTTTTTTAATGCACAGAAGGGTTCAAAGAGAAACAGATAAGCTGGCCAGTTTTGAAAGTAATGTGTGGAATGTATTATATACTTACAAAAAAAAGAAATGGCATAAAATATAAACTCATAGCTTTCTACGAACCTCCTTTTGTATTCTATTCTATATGTGGAAATTACATTTGGCACTTATGTTGAGAATTTTAAAATAAAATTTATTTGAAAAGATAGTGGAAGAATATAGGGAGAAACTGATGAAAGTGTTTGATTAACTAAAGAAAGCTGGTCTAAAGCTGGTCAACTGGTTAACTGACCAGTGCCAGTTCTGAAGAGCCCCTATCAATTTCTCAACAAGATGTAAACATCAACCCAGAGAAGAGAGATGAACTTCTTACCTGGCCACATCCAAAGAACCTGAAAGAGATAAGAAACTTTTATGAGGTCTGGAGGCCACAATTACAAACCTGGTAAGTATATGGTATGATCTAAACCACTGAATGATCTCACACACAGATAAAATGTTAGAAAGAACCAGAAGGAGAAAGGAGAAAAAGGAAAATTGCTCTAAACCTTATGAAGCCATTTGGATATCGTTGGACAGAAAAATGTGAACAAGCTTTCAAAGACTTGATGAGTTGCCTCCCACCTCTATCTCAGAAAGCCTTTCTTTTCTGCATACTTAGACTAGTTTGGAAGATTTGGGAGAAGTCTTGAGCCAAGAGAGAGGTGGTCAACAGAAACCCATTTTATTTGCCAGCTGACATTTAGATGGGTGATCTTGTTCACATACTGAAGTTCTTGGCTTTGAGGTGGGCTGTCACTGAAAAGTTCAAAGATGATATGGAAACATCCAATTTTCATAAATGGATGGATAACAATACTCTGTTATATCTTGGCAAGTGCTGAATTAGATGCTGTTTGCTGGGGACAGGTGGGCAATATTAGCTAACTATGAATTTAATATACACTACTTGCCAGAGAAGACTAATGAGAACTTAGATGCTCTATATCATAGACCACGTGACTCTGAAATACAGTTGATGCCTAAAGAAGGAATGCAGGCTATCAGTGGTGCTCAGGGTGTTGGGGCTTCAGGGCGTTGGGTGTTCAGGACTTCCACAGGTAAGCATGCTGGCAGTGCATCTAAATTTTGTTTCATTAAACCAACCTTTTTTGCCTCAGTGGTTTATGGCTACCTAATAGGAAAAGTGAATGGCCAATGAAGTAATCAGGAAGTGATATAAGTAAAGTAAAAAACAATAACAACAACCACCAAAACAAGGAAGTGAAGCTAAAGGATTGCCATTCCCTAGATGACAGCTTACTGTTGAGATAACAGCAGAAGTTGAACTATGCAACAGATTACCAGAGTAGACACTAATATGGTACCAGGAAGAAACTGGTGTTGCCAGTGCATATTGCTCTATGGTCATGAAAGTATCATATCATGACTTTGGATACATGGATCAAAAGAGAACCCTAGAGCTAATAAGAACCACATTTTATTAGTCGAAGGTGGCAGAAATCATTAAGTGTGAGCCTGATGCTCTATATGTCCAAAGAAAAATGTTATCAATGCATGCTAAATATATTGAAAATGTATACTGGGAAAAGCATTAAAATTTGTCCTGTCTTTGAGGTGAAAAAAGATTGTAAAATATAAGAGATGCCGTAGTGGAGACCATTTTTGGGGGGAATGCAGAGAAATATTTGATTAGTGTATCCCAAGGATATCATATAAAAGGGAAAAGGACCCACATGTACAAAAATAGTTACAGCAGCTCTTTTTGTGGTGGCCAAGAATTAGAAACTGAGGGGATGCCCATCAATTGCAGAATGACTTAATAGAGATATATTAATGTAATGGAATACTACTGTTCCATAAGAAATGGTGAGCAAGCAGATTTCAGAAAAACCTGGAAAGACTTACATGGACTTATGCTAAGAGAAATGAGCAAAACCAGGAGAACATTGTACACAACAACAGCGACACTGTAATGAAGACCAACTTTCATAAACTTAGCTCTTCCCAGCAAAGCAATGATCTAAGACAATTCCAAAAGACTCATAATGGAAAATGCTATCCACATCCAGAGAAAGAATTATGGAGTCTGAATGTAGATCAAGACATAATATTTTCTCTTTTTTTGTTTTTTTTTCTTTCTCATGGTTTTCCCCTTCTGTTCTGATACTTCTTTCACAATATGACTGATGTAGAAATATATTTAATATGATTGTACATGTATAACCTAAATCAGACTGTGTGTTATCTTGGGGAGGTGGGATATTTTAGAACTCAAAATCTTATAAAAGTGAATGCTGGAAACTAATAATAAATTTAAAAATATATATTCAACTAGAACCAAAATATTTCCACTGTTGCCAAAGTGATGTGGGAGAATCACTTAAGTACTCACTTTGAGAGCAAGTTACTCAAAAGTTTGACAAGGATCAAGAAGTGAAAAAACAATGTTACCACCCACAAGGAGGTCTGAGCTTTTCACTCACACATCAGGAAGAGACCTGATGCCTTTACTCCAAACTTGCTGAAATTTGGGTGAAAGGCATTTCTACCTTTACATATAAGATGGAGAAGATACAAACAGTCAAATCTAATACATCTCAGATAAGAGAGAGATTGAGGAAAGCCTTACAAATAGTTATAACTTCAGTTCAAATGAACTGAGATAGAAACAAAGTGTAGCATAATGGCTAAGTTCATTAACAATAATTGCAATTAGATGATGAGTTTTATTGAGAAACTTTCATGTTTAGGGAACAAAGAAGTGAGCTGATTGCTGAAAAGCTAATTCATATCAAGTTGTCAGGAGACTGTGCAACTTGTCAGTTTATAAAATGATGAGAGAATGATGGGTTTCCTATGAAGACAGTTCATCTGTTTATTGCATAGAGGAGAGTTAGACTCTGATGAACAGAAGAGAAGAAATGATGGAGAGATAGCTGAGAAGACTCTGAGGAGAAGAAGCTGGTAGAAAGACCGTGTGAGCTAGATAAAAGGGCCTTGCTTAGGACTGAAAGGGATTCCACTTTAGATGAAGGCAGCAACTAAGGGCTGAACCCAGAGACAACACATTTTCTGCATAAAACCCCAGCTAGATAGACCCCTGGGGGTACAGAAACAATCTACAGAGTTTAAAAAATGTTCATAGTCAATATCCTCATGAAAAAAATCCAAATAATTTAAGTTGAAAATTAAAGCAACTCTGAGGCTATACCCTACACCCATCAGACTGGGAAGATTAAAATTACACACACGTTACATATATATTATATACCTCTACCTATATATATATATATACATATACATACATACATATATTATATATATATATTATATTATAAATATACATTAGAGGGGCTTTTAGGAAAACAGCACTATTGGTAAGACTATGAATTGGTCCAGCCGTTTATAAACAATACTCTCCAAAAGATTAAATAAAAAAAGAAGAAGAAAAGAAGCCATATGTAGAAAAATCTTTATCCTTGCTCTTTCCATAGTGGCAAAGAAATGGAAACTAAGCAGCTTCCCAGCAACTGAGTAATGGCCAAAAAATTATGATATCTAAATAAAAGGGAATACCATTGTACCATAAGAAACTGTCAAAGGGACAGCATCAGAAAAAGACAAATTGGGAAGACTTATATGAACTGTTGCAAAGTAAAGTGAGCAAAACCAGGAAAACAATTTATATGCAGTAACAACATTGTAAAGACAAAAACTTTGAAAGACTAAGGAACTCTGATCAATGCAAAGACCAATCATGATTCCAGAAGAAATATGATGAGGCATACTACCCATCTGGTGAAAGGGCAGT
Source organism: Pseudocheirus occidentalis (assembly GCA_028646575.1). Classification (NCBI taxonomy): domain Eukaryota; kingdom Metazoa; phylum Chordata; class Mammalia; order Diprotodontia; family Pseudocheiridae; genus Pseudocheirus; species Pseudocheirus occidentalis. Next base: position 7,987 of record JAQQSW010006322.1, on the reverse strand, counting down.
AATGGACTCAAGATGCAGAATAAGACAATTTTGTACGCAGCTAATAGAGAATCTGTTTTGTTTGACTATTCATATTTCTCACAAGGCTTTTCTTTTTCTCCTTCAGTTGGGGAGGGATGAAGGAGAGGAAATAAATGCTAGTTAATTCAAATAAAATGTTCAATGCTCTTAGCTAACAAAGTCCCTCCAGAAATATGGGGTAATAATTCTCATCAATCTATCCCATAGCTGTGTTCAGGAAGTCAATAGTTTATAACCCCCCCCCCTGCAAACCCCCCACCAAAACTGAATAATCTGACCAAGTTAACTTGTGATCCTGCTGGAGAACCATGAGAGAGGATTACTAATGTTCACCTATATATTCTTTGCAAGTAACTGCTATGATGGCACATGTTGAGATACACACACACACATACATACGCATGTATTTACCTATATATCTTATTATTGCTACTGTCCTGCATGTACTGTAATTATATCTGCTTTGGTATGCATTTTTTGTTATTTTATATACACTCAAGATATGCTTCTATTGTTAATTAATATTGCTATTAGAAGTTTTTATTTTTGCTTTTTTTGGGGGGGGGCAGGGCAATTGGGGTTAAGTGAGTTGCCCAAGGTCACACAGCTAGTAAGTGTTAAGTATGTGAGGTTGCATTTGAACTCAGGTCCGCCTAACTCCAGGACTGGTGCTCTACTCACTGTGCCACCTAGCTGCCCCAAGAGGTATTTTTTGTACTGTTTATGATTATTTGCTTATGTGCTATAGATATTTATAGACTAGTATGCCCCAATTGAATATAGCCTGTATATATTTTAGACATTTTGTCACTTTAGTCGTTTGTCAGATGTTCTTGTATTGTGCTTTATCTAATGCATGAAACATTAATGTTCACATTATGTAATACTGTGGTGTAATTGTGATACTCTGTTACACTAACTGATTGCAATGGTTACAAATACATTTGCAGATGTCTGGTTTGCCCAAAGTGTTTTCACAGAGACTACAAAATTTTAGCTGTGGGGAGGAATATAGGCCCTGGGTTGGTAAGACCCAGGATCAGAGAGTTTTTGGAGAACCTAATTCTGGTGACTGAGAGCTCTTCTGCTAGACTGTGCACAGCCATTCAGAAGAGCTCAATTTGTTTTGGGGTTCCAACAGCTTTGAGGAAAGGATTTCTATCTAAGCTTCCAGGAAGTAGGTAGAGAGATGGAAAAGTAAGAATAAGAAATTAACAGAAGATAAGGAGCATGGCAGCCAAGTGACAACTGAGACAAAGTAACTGTGGTGACTGGTAACAGTGAAGTTAACAGTGAAGTCCAATCAACAACTCCTTTTTTTTACCTCTGCCTTCCTCAGTGTTTAAATCATAATTTTTCTTCAGAACCATTCCTTCCTTCCCCCGCCCCAACCCACTTGGGCAGGTGTTTGAATGTTTATCTTTGTTTTTATCTTACTTGATATTTCTAATAAATTGTCCACTCTCAGTGTTTTTATCTAATTCTACAAGTTTTGATAGATTGAGAAATGAGAAGTTATGTCATGGGAAAAGAGAGTCTCTGAATTTTACTCCAAGGCAGGAACAAAAGTGATTAGAGAAAGAATGTCTCCAATTCTGCTCAATTCTGAGGTTATTCCAGAGCTAATTTCAGAGGCTGTTCTAGTGGGTATCACCAAAGCGCCTTTGAACCCTAACAGAATCCTGCCTGGAGCAGAGAATGGTAGGAGTCAGTGTGATCATCTCTGAATTTACCTGAAAGACACTGCATCAACACGCCCCAGGAGCTATATGTGTATATTCTGTTGACTAAAATTTTAGATTTTTTCACCTATCTTCTTTATGGAAATTGTCTAAATTTCATTTTTATTATCTTTGCTAGGTTTAAAATTCAGACATTTCCCTTATAAAAGATATTGGAATATCATTCTCTTTTTCCACATATATAAACAGGCTATTGTAAAGGTATTACTTATTCTTCAAAAATCTGGAAGGTTTCTCAGAGCTATCTTAATTTGCATTTCTCTAATGAATAGTAATTTAGCGTACTTTTCATATGATTATAGATAGCATTGATTTGTCTGAAAACGACCTGTTCATATCCTTTGACCATTTATCAATTTTATTATAAATTTGACCTAGTTCTCTACATAATTAGGAAATGAGGCCTTGTTGCAATACTTGTTGCAATTTTTAAAAAAAAAACAGTTCTCATATGTGAAACCATCAGGGTCAGTTTCTATTGTAGCATTGGTCTTCCCCAAGCTTATGTTCAACTGTGGTATGGTCACTGCATAAGTCCTGTCTCAGTCACTGCTGAGCTGTTAGACGGGGCCCAGAAGGCAGTTTCTTGTTCTTTAGGGCTTAATGCTAAAGCAGTTGGCTATAAAACATATAATGGACCTCACTGTCATATTTCTTGGTGGCTTGGTCTGATATTTTGAAACTCAAAAAGTTGTAGTCACCTCTAATCTCTTTTACTGAGAAACAGGAAAAATAAATGCAAAGAAGCATATTCCTAGGTCATATAATCTTCTTGGATGGGGAAAGCATGTTACTTTTCCCCTGACAGCATTTTTCTCCCACCTAAATCTAGTCATGTAGAAAGGGTCAAGGGGATAGACTCTGAATGCCTAATGCATTCTGAATATATTCCAGTTCCAGCTCCATAGTCAAGTAGACTCCTCATCACCACTGCTTATCAGAACAGATGCAATCCCATAATGCCTCCACGTGCTCTAAAGTCTACATGGGGATTGCATTAGCAAAGCATTTTAAGCTTGTTCACAAGCATTGAGCTCAATAGGCTGGTTCCCTATTATACATATACATTTGAAATCTCTTTTTTTGGCCTTTTTAAAAGATTTAATTTTCTTTAAAGTAGATTATTCTTAACTCTTACATCTGCTAGTATAGGATATTTCTATATTGAAAACAAGGAAATAAACTGGTGTTTTGACTTTGTTACTCCTGTGCATTAACGTGAAATGCCTATAAAAACAAATACCTTAAATCTTTTAATCCTTAAAATAGAGGTCAAATCAAAGTAGAGAACAGAGGAACTCCTTAGCTCCTTCACTGATCCCACCCATTTCCTGCCCTTTTCTTTCTGAGTCATTCCAGCACTACTCTTTCCTTTGCTGGATCCCAAACAAAGCCGGAGTGGGGATTGAGGGTCACGTTAGGATGCAGGAAGGAAGGGATTTCCGGGGGATGGATGCTGGGGGTGGTTTGGGTCTTCGGTGCTAGCCTTCATCTCTCCTTCATGCCACTGCTCTTCATGCCCCCTTGTTCCCAGCCACATCTCACATTTCTCTGGTATATTTCTCATTCCAAGAACTGAAATAAGAAACAAGTGAATAACTTTTAACTAGTGTGTGGGTGTAGACAGGAGCTGTCTCCTCTAGAACTCATTGCTATCTCTCCATTTCAGGTTGGCTCAAGCAATGAGTTCTTCTCTGATGATTAATTGGGAGGTCAGTGGCAAATAAATTTGTGGCAGCCAGAAGAAAGTGTGGGGGAATGAGTACCACTCCTGCTTCCTTCCAAGCATGTGGGAGAACAGCAGGCCCAAGAATGTGTACATGATGGCTTAATAAAGTCAAGGGCGGCTGCAGTTTTCTTTTCCTTTTGCCTAAAAGTTTATCCTGTTTCATGTTCATAATAGCACAATCCATGAATTCTGAGGAATAGGGTGATAATATGTGGAGGGTAAATATAATTGTATTTTTCAACTTCAGGAAGAAAAGCTAAAACCAGTTCCATAAACACTGCTTAATTCTGTTTGCTCCTGGACTGGATTAGATACTTCACTTAAAGATGAAAAGATGCTAGCTACAGCACCAGTCAATTTTCAATTAACTCGTGAAGCTTGGAAAAAAAATAATGTGGAGCATTATTTTCTAACCACTCACGTGCCCCCTCAAAAAAACTCACAACAAAAACAAAAACTCTCAGAGCAGACAACTAAAAACATAGCAGTAAAGAAATGCAGAAAACAAAGGAATAGGAAGAAACATAAATAAATATAAATAAAACAAAGGAATATGGGTTTCAGGCTGGGGACAGCCGGGTGGTCAAATGCTGGCCTTGGGTCGTTAAGACTCATCTTCCTAAGTTCAAATGTGGCCTCAGACACTTTTTACTGTGTGATCTTGGGCAAGTAACTTAACCCTGTTTGCCTTAGTTTCCTCATCTGTAAAACAAGCTACAGAAGGAAATGACAAATCACTCCAATATCTTTGCCAAAAAAAACCCACAAAGGGCTCACAAAGAGTAAAACATGATTGAACAACAACAACAACAAACATAACAAGGCTCCAGGTCAAGGATGGAATATTCCTAACAAAGGCTGGAAAAAATTCGTTTCTCTATAGTTATGCAAACCTCATCAAAAAGGCTTTAAACTGAAAGTGAAGTGGGAAAAGGGGAAGGAAAGGAAATGACCTGTGCACACCCATCAAACTAGCCTGCCTCAGAGAGTGGCTGTAATGTGAGGAAGGAGAACTGCAGTGAAATGCACAGTGAACGAAGGCCAAGAAAGGAACGAACAATGAAAACAAACATCTCAGATTTCCCTGCACAGAAGAACAAAGTATAGGTTACAAGCAAAGTGAACTAGAGATTCTAAAGGAAGGAGGCAAATGGGACCTTATAGTTATTGGTGAGATTTGGTAGAATGAGATAATGACTGAAAGGTTCTAGAAGGATATGCTTGATTCAAAAGGAATAGAATTTGGAAAGATGGAGAGTGTCATGGAGAAGCATTATATGTAAAAATATTTATTCATTCAGGTAAATCTAGGAATCAACTGAAGGAACCACACTGGATTCATTTGGATGAACAGCAATTGAAGGAAAAGCATGAGGTTATACTACAGGTCACTCAGGAAGAGGAAATAAGTGAATTTGGGAAACTGATCGCAGGGCTAGTCCAGATGCATAAATACCTGGACATCTGTCAGAGCTCTGCATTTCTCTGTCAAAAGCAGAAAGACTAATCATTAAAAAAAACCCAAACAAAACTCTTCTTAATTCAAGAGGTGAAGGAAATAACAAAAGGGAAATTCATTTCTAGATCTGATTCTCATCAATCAATGATAAGGAAGAAACTAGCATGGAAATGAAGAGACCACTCCTTTTAGAATCTGTGTCAGAGAAGAGGAAACCTGCACAGGATCTATCATGCAAACCTAGATTTCTGTTTGAGTCGAGGAAAGGTAGGACCCCTGATCTAAAATTCTTTAGAAGCACATGGAAGCACAGAATGTGAGAGACAGAAGATATTTCAGTGATTATCTAGAATAACTTCAAACAGAAATTCCCATCCCAACATACCTGACAAGCAATCATGCATCATTTGCTCAAAAACCCCCCCCCCCCGGGGGTGCTCCACAGCCTCTTGAAACAGCCCATTCCTCTTTGGGACAACTCAAGTTGTTAGAAAATTCTTCCTGACATCAAGACTGTGTTTGTTTCTGCAAATTCCACCCGTGCTTCTGGTTTTGGCCTCTGAGCAGAAAAAAAACCCAGGTGTAATCCACCTTCCACATGCAGCTCTCCAAATACTCAGACACTGGTATGTTCTACCTTAGTCTTATCTTCTCCAAGCTAAACAACCAACATTTTCTGACCTATTTATCTAACCTATAGGCCTTGGGTCCTGCCATTTATCCAGGTGCTAGGTTTTCTGGGAATTCCCATAGGCTTGCAGCTGAACTTTCTTTTATATATTGTCTCCCTCAGGTAGAAAATGATGTTCTGGAGAATGGTCTTAATTTTTTTTTTCTATTAGTATCCCTAGTAAGCTGCTTAGCACAGAGTTTGGCATATAAAGAGCATTTAACGGTTACTTTTTCATTCACGAATACCACTCCCTTTATCAAAAAATGTTCATTCCTCCCTGGTTGGTCAACCAATCCTCATATGATATGAAGTCAGTAAATCAACAAGCTTTTATGAAACATCTATTACGTGCCAGGCATTCTGCTAGGCAGGAGGAATTAATAATGACATAAATGAAATAGCCCCTGTCCTTACAGAACTTACCTTCTATCACAGAAGACAACACATTCATATAAAAGTACAATGAATGTTAACAGGTATGATCCTTTTCTCCCCATCCCTTGCTCCCCATGATTTGTGGGATCTTGGGCCACTTTCAGTAAAGCCATGAATGTTTTGGTTCACCACTGAAATACTTGGTTCTTCAAGATGAAATAGAAAACCCAGAGTAGTCTCTTGGCCCTTCCCCTCCTCCCTCCATTCCCATGAAATGTGGCAAGTAATTATAGTCATTTTAAAGGGAGAGGAAAACCTCTCCTCAGTGTAGGTTTGTCATTTCTATCCTTGACCTCATCTTCAGTGCATATTGAGGACCTTTCTACTCCCCTTAGATTCAAAAGAAGCCACAACCTCCAAGTGATTCTACCCAGGGCTCTAAGTGAGGGGTATAAAGATCCAAAAAGTGTGAGACAAGGACCTTGACACTTCCCTTTAGAGGCCAGGATCCCCTAGAACTGAGCTAGGTCAATATGAGTAGGTCTAAAAGCCAAGGAACCCCTTTAATTAGAAAGGGTAACTACCCCAGCCTCTCTGGGGTACTAGAATGGTTCTGTATCACTATGTAAGTATATACAAAATCAGTACAACCTAAGGGGGGAAGGAGATATAACAACAATATTACTTGCAGCTGCTGTGGGGGTGTAAGACCAATAACACTAGCTCACAGGAAGGCAGCTAGCACAGGTTCTTTGATCTGCTTTTCTTTTGGGGGGGGACAGGGAGAGGCAATGGCTGCCAAGTTTATTGGATGAGTGTTTCATTGAACTCCGAGCTCAGTACAGGAAGCAGATGACAAAGAGAAGTCAAGCCTCTGGCCAGCCCCTCCCAGCTGGCAGGCAGAGACTGTCTGAGCCACTTCCCAAAGCTGAGCCCTGGGGGCTGGGTTCTAGGAGTGAAGGGCGGCTTACTCTACAAGGTGCCTTGGGCTGGGGCTGCAGTGCCCATCCATGCCAGGGACCCCCAGGACATCCGCCTGCTTTGGGTCTGGGTGACATTTTTATTAAATTGAGAGAAGTAAAAACCACATCTGGGGGAGGATACAGAAGGACCAATCAGTGAAGGGAGGAATGAGTGAGGGTGATGCCGGGTCATTCTGGGGCAGGTGGGGATCCGCTTTTCTAAAGGAAAACAACTCAAAAGGGATCAACAATCTTACTTTAAACATATATATTATTTATGTAGTTCAGGGGGAAAATTCAGCACCCTGAACTTCAAAGAAAATACAAACAGAAATTACAAGCAGAAATAATAGCATAAATACCAACAGATAGGTCTCCTAACCATCTGACCATTACATACATACATAGTTACCAGAGAGAGAAGCACCAACATCTGGGTTTTCAAAGCCAGGGGGCTCCTTAACCACTACCTTCAGTCTCATCTGGCCACATCACTCAAACACTCTTCCCATGTAGTAAACCTCAAAGCAAAACACTAACCTCAAGAGTATGTATGTACGGGAGCCAAGATGGCAGCATAGAAGCAGCAAAGCACTGCAGCTCCCACACAAACACGCTAAAAAAACTTATAAAATGGGACTCTAAACAGATTTTCAAGCTCCAAAACTCTCCAAAAGACAGAAAGCACATCTGCTGCTACAGGCAGCTCAGCAGGTGGGGCTCTTCTCAGCAGTCTGGGAGCCACGGCCAAAACCCTGGCTGGGTCAGGCCCTGGGGCACTGTGCGGGGTGCCTCATCTATAGGAGAGCAGATTGGCTGCACTGGAGGCACAGTTACCACATTTATCAGGCCAGAAGAAAAAAAGGCTAAGAGAAAGGTCAGTGGATTTTGCTAACTCAGGAGGAGAAGAGCGGGTCCGGCCAAACTGCTCCCAGGGCAAGGAAGCAGTGGGAGGCGGCTGTAGCAGCAGGAATGGAGCAGCAGCGGCCTCCTCTGGGCTGCTTCAGAGCCCTCTGCCTGCAGATA
>JAQQSW010006321.1:0-13976 GCA_028646575.1 Pseudocheirus occidentalis | reverse complement strand
TCAGCCCCTTCCTGTTAAGGTGTGAACTACTCCCAAGGAGTTAACTGGAAGTAAGGAGCTAAGCCTTTACTAGGTGCTAAGTGCCTTTACTAGGTGCCAATAGAAAGGGGGCATGGAAGATCTTCTGATTTCATTAACATTACATGGATTAATGTGAAGTTCAAGCAACTTCTAATGCTTTTCTTTGCTCATTTACTTTTCTTTAGGTCATTATTTAGAGCAAGTTCTTTTAACACCCAGACTATCCCATTTTTATCTTTGTATGCCTAGTACTAGTATAAAGCTTTACACATAATAGCATTAGATAATTGCTTATTGAATTGATTTCTGTAAATAGAGTTAGGTGGCTGGCTCAGTGGATAAAGCAACAGGCCAGGAGTCAGAAAGATCTGAGTCCAAATCCAACCTTAGATACTTACTAGCTATGTGATCATGAGCAAGTCACTTAATATCATTTCCTCCTTGGTAAAATGGAGACACATTGGAAAAGGAAATGGCGAACTGCTCCAGTATCCTTGCCAAGAAAACCCTATGGAAAGGGTCATGAAGAGTTAGAAACGAATGAATGTATACCAAACACATAGCACATTAACACATAAACAAACAAAACTGGTGTTCTTCATATAATTTCTTTTGGTGATTTAGAAAATCAAGTTTCAATTTATCTCTGAGGTCTGCCATATTCAAATGGTTATTTGCCATTATATGAAATTAACCTAAAATATCAATATTCAGTATTTTTTCCATTTTATGAGTATATTTTCTATTTCTGAATTTATTGCTACTAGTGAACATTATAAATATAATATTCAAGTGCTAATGTTGAGGTACGTGTGGTCATGTTTGTTGGTTTCTAATTGACTTTCTGACCTTTCTTTCTGACCGTATTTGATAGAGGATATTGGGAAGATATTTCAGTTAACTTCTAATAATTGTCAGATGGAGTAATAGGGTTGCTAGGATTGAAAAGAACTGAGGTCTATATCGTGCCTCCTGGCAGTCCATGGACAGGGCCTCTCTGACTCATGCAGAAACCAGACTTTGAATGAAATTATAGTCCCAGGGAAATCTATCATAAGCAAAAAGTCAGAGCTGGTTGGGGAGTGGGGCTGCGAGACTAGGGTGGAGATAAATGTCAAGGGACTGAACCATGTGGTTGTTAACGTAAATGTACGTGAGTTGGGAGTTCCCCAGAGTTATAGCCAAGTTGGAAGGAATTACATCTCTATCTGAAAAATCCAAATCAAAGAAGTCTTCAATTTGGCAAAAGCAATTTTTTGTGGGGGGAAGCCCAAGCTGGTTGAAGCAAAACATAATATAGTAAGTCAGCCTTCTGCGCCAAAAAAGGCAGCTTAAGTCTTGTCTTATTAAGAAACCTTTAAAGTTCTCTAGAGTAGAATGACCAGTGTCCCACACCTCAGACAGCAAATGGGATTTAATCAGTTGTAAACATTACAAGTTTTAGCAGCTGAGAAGAACACAGGGCAAAGTGATGACACTTACTTTGTCAGCTAACCAGTTTTGATTTATGTCAAGTGTAAACTAACCCCCTAGCAGCAAGGTTTCAGCCAGATGGGCCTGGTTACTTGGTCTCTCTGAGAGGTGTAGCTCTCTTAACAGTCTGTAGGGAGATCCTCTTCTCATAAAGGGGGCGGGGATGGGAGGAGGAGAAGGGAGTGTAGTGGATTTTCACTGCACTCAAACAACAGTTTTATTGATGTATTTTGTTTTTTACATCATGGTGGTTTCTGGATATTACTCCCCCTTGTCCTTTCATTGAACCCTCCCTTATAAAATATAACGATTAAATAAAACTGAATTAGTGGCAGTTCCAGACAGTGTATATAAAATTCTGTCAATGTACTCTTCCCCTTCTCTATTGAGAGGTAAGAAGTATGTTTCATCATTAGTTTTGTGTGACAAAGATTAGTTATTGGGATTAATGTGAAGTTCAAGCAGCTTCTAATGCTTTTCTTTGCTCATTTACTTTTCTTTAGGTCATTATTTATAGCAAGTTCTTTTTAACACCCAGACTGTCCCATTTTTATCTTTGTATGCCTAGTACTAGTATAAAGCTTTACACATAATAGCATTAGATAATTGCTTATTGAATTGATTTCTGTAAAGATTTTTTTGTAAATATGAGATCTCCATGTGTTTTTGTAATATTTTAAAGTTATTTTGAATATAATTTGCATATGCACACATAAGTGTGTATTATGTACATTTTTTCTCTCCCTGACTTTTATTAGTCATGTACAATCAACCAATCCAAATGCATTTATTAGACACCTATTTATACAAGGGAAGGAAAGGTAATAAAGCTAATTTTTTGTCTATCACTACTTTTGAAGCAATTTTCCATTAGAGCTCTTAAGGTAAATTTTAAACTGTAATCTTCAAATAAAAATAAATTTGTCTCACCTTTGACCAATGCTAATTCTATGAATTTTTTTTTCATGTTTTATCGCTCTGACCAGCTTTCAGTTATTTTAAAGAGAGCCGCACTTAGGACCAGGAAGAATCGGGCTTGAATCCTTACTTCAGTATCTAAAAGCTATATGACCTTAGAGATGTCAAATTACTTTCTCAGCTTCAGTTTTTTTTTAATCTGTAAAATGAGGATAACAATAATTATAACACTTGCCTTCCTGGAGCATTCTATGAATTAAGTGAGACAACATACAAAGTACTTTATAAAATTTAAGCGCTATACAAAATTGGGCAACTAGGTGGCACAGTGGATAGAGTGCCAGTCCTGAAGTCAGGAAAATGCATCTTCCTGATTTCAAATTTGGCTTCAGACACTTACTAGCTATGTGACCCTAAGTAAGTCGTTTAACCCTGTTTGTTTCAATTTCCTCTTCTGTAAAATAAACTGGAGAATGAAATGGGAAACCCCTCCAATATCTTTGTCAAGAAAACCTCAAATAGGGTCACAAAGAGGTGGATATGATTAAAATGAATGAACATATTAACATCAACTGGACATTCTTGGCTTTTTTCTTTATTATTATCATTCCTTTATTATTATTAAATGATGCTAGAGTGTGAATTTTAAGTAGATATTTTTTGTTGTAGTGACAAAAGGTATTTTATTTCCAATACCTTAGTGAATTTCAGAAACAAAAACGGGTGCAATACATTATTGCAGACTTTTTATATTTGTATGTACATGTGTTTTTTATTATTTTTTCATTATCACATTGTAAGTTTCACAAGTACAAAACCAGGCTGGCATTTCTGGTATAAATGAACCGAGTAATAGTGAAATTTTTAATGTACAAATATGATCCTTTCCTAGCATTCAATTCAGTATTTTTATATCAATATTTATCAGTGATATTGGTATAGCATTAATTTCTTTCATTTATCCCTCCCTTTAAGAAATATATAAATATATGCACATATGTACATATCTGCATGAACATTCAAACATATGTGCACACAACAGCATGTTTAAGCATTTGTCTTCTGTGGCTGGTCATTGTGTTGATCAACGTTACTCAACTTTTTGAAGTTATTTGTCCTTACAATTTCATTGTTGTTACAGAAATTTTTCCTCATGTTCTGCTCACCTTACTCTGCATCAGTTAATAAAAGTCTTTTGAAACTTTCCCTTTTATAATTTCTCACAGCACAATAGTATTTCATCATACATACATATGTACATGTAGGTACATATATACATATGTGTGTGTTTTCTAATGTTGAACCAGTCCTACATTTCTGGCATAAATTTAGACTTATCAAAGTACATAGTGCATCTTTGTGATTTTTGCTATAGTCTCTTTGCTAATATTTTTTTGGAATTTTTTTGCATTGATATTCATTAATGCTGTTAAGTCTATAGTTTTTCTCTTTCGGTTTTGACTCTCCATTATCCAAACAAATATGGTATTGTACTGAGAAAATAATTTTGTGTCATAAAATACATTTTAACTCCTTTTTCAGTTCTGAAATTTTTTATGGAGAAAAGCTAAATAATTTGTAATATATGGACATAGCATATTATGGTGCTATAAGAAATAAAGAGCAGTTTCTGATAAACTTGGTGAAACTTGTATCAGCTGATTCAGAGTGAAACAGGCAGAACCAGGAGAATAGTTTATATTATAGCATCAATGTTATAAAAACTGATAAATCTGAAAGCTTTAAAAAAAAGTCTATTCAATGCAATAAATGCAGGCAATCATTATTCCAGAGGATTACTAATAAAGAGTGCTATTCACCTTATCACAAAGAGGTGATAGACTAATATGTGAAATAAGGTGGTTTTTTGGCCAATATTTTTAGCCAATTTGCCTGAATATGGTTATCTCTCAAAAGTATTTTGTATTTTTCTCCCACAGGTTAAGTGTAAGGAGTTGGGAAAAAAATTCATGAAATTTAAAAGGAAAATCTTTTTAAGGTACAGAAAGAAAATTGAAGCCCCAACCAATTACTTTATTTTTACTTTGTTTATATTTTGTCATTACTCATATGTTTTTGTTTATAGAATATAAGCTCTTAAAGTGTAAGGACTTTTCTATTTTTTGTCTTTTTATATGCAGTGCTGATCAAACCTCTGCCACATAGTATTAAGTATCTAATAAATGCCCATTAATCAATTAATTATAAGAAAATAGAGCTAGCACTAGATGTGGCTTTAGAGGTCATATTGTGCAACTCCATCATTTTATAGATGAGGAACTGAGGCCCATAGAATTTAAATGACTTTCCCAACATCAGAGGTGGCTTCTGAACCTAATGTTCTTCTTACTATAACTTTCTATGATCTTGGGATTTCTCCAATTAACTCTATTTGACAAACTACCCTTGAATGCATCTGAGCTCTCCTAATTTCCATAGGTAACAGATCAAAGTTTCCTTGATTTACTTCTGGCAACCCCAAACTTCTATCTAATGTAGTAGAAAGATCAATAAATAGTAGATATGATTGCTGTTTCTTTTTCATCTCTATCGACCTCTGAAAAATGAGGAGTTTGGGCTAAATGAATGTTCAAGTCTATCCTATTTCTAAAGCTCTTCATTTAGATAGTTCAGTCTACCCTTAGGCAGAAGTATGTAACCTTAGGATTAAGAACTATATGTCAGGGGCGGCTAGGTGGCACAGTGAATAGAGCACCAGTCCTGGAGTCAGGAGTACCTGAGTTCAAATCCGGCCTCAGACACTTAACACGAAAAACTAGCCGTGTGACCTTGGGCAAGTCGCTTAACCCCAACCTGCTCTCCAAAAAAAAAAAAAAAAAAGAACTATATGTCAAATACACACACACACACATAACATCACATAGAGGTAAAAGAGATAGAGATATGTATATAGATATTTAGAGCTAGGAAAAATGAGAGAGAAAGAGAGACAGAGAGACAGAGACAGACAGAGATAGGTAGATAGATTCATTTACCTATAGATATAAATAGATAATCTGTAGAGGTATGTAGATAAATCTATGGGGATAGATACATAGATAGGTAAACTGCATTTCAATGAATTGGTTTCCTTTGTACTTCTACACATTTTATTTAAAAACATAATTCTGAGAACAGGCTGATAGTTTTAAAAAATGCCAGAGTATCCATGACACATTATAAGTTAAGAATCGCTGCCTTCTGATCCAAACTATGTGAGTTCCCTTTAAAAAAAAAGAAAAAAAAGAATCTCTCCTCACAAAAAAAAAACCAAACCCGCCAAATCTTAAACCAACACCAACACCAATGCCAAGACCACCAACAAAACAAACAAATGAAAAAAACATGTAGTACATTTCTTACCAACTCTGGTGTTGCCAACCTCGAGTCTCTGGAAGAACATAGTAATACTTTAACCCTGTGGTCTTAATACTGATATCACTTGAGTGTTGGGAGCTATGAGGAATGAGTAGTCAGTCAGAGCCTAGTACATTAAGTATGTATTAAGGAAACAACTGGTTCATCTTCCACTCTCTTTTTTTCTTCTTACTTTTAAAAAATGATCACTGCCTCTGCTTAGCAATTGTAAGTAAATGATGCTGGTGGTTGTGAGTTTAATAGCCTCATGGGTTAGTTTCATCCTGTTCTACAGCAGTCAATTTTAAGTGACTGGATGTCTTACATAAATATATGACCTTGGCAACAGAGTTTTTGGGGATAAAATGAGGGTAGATATATGAGGAATCATAACTAGGGTGAGGAGACAAGGTATTTGTCCCAGGTTACCATGTTTTGGGAAGGTCTGTTTCCTTCATCTATGGTCCTACTTGTCATTCACTCATATAATTTTTAACTCTGGCACTTTATCATGGATTTCCATATTGTTCTTGATACATCCTGGAGTCAGGAGTGATAGCCCATACTACTGAACTTTTACCTTCTCTGTTGTTTTCCCCTAACCCTCCTCCTTGACCCTTTCTGGGAATTAGAGAAATAAGTTATGCTATGATGGTACAGGCTAGACTGGGTCTTTAACTTCTCTTCTTCAGTGTAACCCAGTGATAAGTGGTTCAAATGAAAGCCACTGATGGCATGATGAAGGTAAGGCTGATGATCACCAGGAATGGACTGCCAAGGCCTTTTCATGCTCCACTTGATCTCTTCCGAATGTGAAAGCAAGGCTTTCATAGTCTAACTCTAACCAAAAACCCTCTTCTGGGTTTTCTTGCTGCTGGGTCTGGAAATTAAGCTGTCATATCCATTACTTTATAATAGAACCTTACAAATGTCAATGCCACTTTACAAAGAGGTCAAATATGTCTTTGTTTGAAACTATCACAGACCTTTGAGGACTTTAATGAATCAAAGGCAGGAGTGAGGCTTTCATTTTCTGGGACATTCTTGTTGGGGGGGTGGGGAGAAAGGAATCCTCAAAATCTTGTTCTAGAGACTATAAATCCATCAGTGGGCTTGTGGGGCCTCCAGACTGGCTTTAAACCTTTGTCCAGAAATGAAGATCAGGTCATTCCCAGAAGGATGCTATATTTGTTCACTGCTTTGTGATTCTTGCTTTAGTCCTCACAGGAGAAAGAAAAGAGGCTAGGACCTTTCTTGGTAAAGCAAAATTATTCCATGCCTCCTCTCTATCTTGTTTGAAATCAGGGCCTTAAGGATCAATAGAATGACAAGGCCAGGCTTGTGTTAGGGTCTGGTTGATTTAAAACCTCCTAAGAAAGCATATCCACTAGGGAAGAAAACAGATACAGTACTTAGCCCCAAATCACCCTCCACAGAAAACTCAAACAAGAGGGAGAAGAAGCCTGCCCTTGGATGAAAAGGTATGAGAGTTATCAGGAGAGCAGGAAAGTGAGGCAGATTAATGTAATCCAAGGAGTAAACATGGGTGTTGGGAATTGAAACCCTGTGTGACAATGATGGGGTGCAGGCTCTGTGTAACCCCTTTAACTCTACTTGACTCTTCCCATTTCATTAGGCAATTGCCTGAAACCATAAGCCTTTCATAATAGCTAGGCCCAAATCTCTATTACTCAATGTTAGATTATTCTGGCCCTCTTGTCAATACAAGCTTCAAATATATTTAGGCTCCTTAAGACTGGAAAATCTTTAATGGAGAATCTTTAATAAACTTTGCTTTACTTTGGCTGAGAGAAGGCTTGGGAAGAATTCATTTGGCAGGACCCAGCATGTTGGTATTTTGGGGTTCTCCCACACCCCTAAACCTTAAACCTCACTGGCAAGATCTCTTAAAATTGCTCGCAGAAAGCCTTTCTTGCTTTAAGTCATGGATCTATAATTATTTTCCCTGCTGACAAATTAAATCTAACTTAATAAGGAGATGATGGAGAATAATATCTCTCATCTCTCTCAGTTTTAATAGAACTGGTTGAGGGACACAAGCTCAAGGTTGGAAGGAAAGCAGAGTCAAGAGGGTCAGGAAGGTGTGGTGTGAACTGTTCTGGGCTTGGCCCCTGTGGAGCCAGGGAGAGCTACTGAGGTATGTAGAGCTCTGTGACCCTGGGCAAGTCATTGAACCTCTGTCTGCCTCAGTTTCCTCAATTGTTATATGAAGGGTAGAATCTTTCTTCCAAAGTTGTTGGGAGAATCAAATGAAATAATATTTATAAAATGCTTACTATGAAGTCTGGCACATAGTGGTACATGATAAGTGTCTATTCCTTTCCCTTTCCTTATGATTGTTTTATACTTTCCTATGATTTTTTTTGTCCTGGAATAATGGATAGAGAACCCAACCTAGTATCAGGAAGATTGGGTTCAAATCCAGCCTCAGACATTTACTAACTGTGTGACTCTGGGCAAGTCATTTAACTTTGTTTAGCTCAGTCTCCCCTTCTGCAAAATGAGCTGGAGAAAGAAATGACAAACTACTCCAATATTTTTGCCAAGAAAACCCCAAATGGGGTCAAAAAGCATTGGACATGCCTGAAAATGACTGAATGACTTAATTATTGTGCAGAAATTCCTCTAGGGAAACTCCAGTGTTACTTATGGGCAATTGTCTATAACCTATGGGTTTAGAGAGGGGGCACTGAGTCTTTAAGAGGCTTGTCCAAAATCACCTAATCAATATCTGCCAAAGGCAGGACTCCAACCCAGCCCTATAACCAGAATACCATTCATCCCCTCTTAAGATACAAGATTCTAAATCATTAAAGGGAAAGTCAGGTGGTTTCCAGCAGCTCAGCAGATTTTCAGGGACTTTTCTTGTGAATATAGGTTAAGTCTCTATTCCTGGTATGAACATTCTACTAGAAATGTTTCAGGAAATAGAGGAATTTCTTTCTGAGGTCACTGTTCAAATGAATACAGGACCAGTCATTCAGAGACCTGGCTTTTTTTCTATGTTTAAATACTGTACAGTCTTTGGTAAATCATTCAGTTCTTTTGGGACAGCTTCTTTATCCATAAAATAAAAAATAATGAAATTGTATTAAAACAACCTAAAACGATCAAAATCCCCAATACCAATAGAGATAACTAGTACAATGGATATTTCTTGATGTAGGGTAACTAGTTCATTTTCCATGCGGAGGAGTTCATTTAGGAATCCTTCGTCAATGAATGACTTTAAAAGTTCACCAAAAGAGAACTTTGCCCTAAAAAAACCCAACTTCCCAAGTAGATACATGGATTTTGAGATGCATAAGAAAATGTAAATGTGATCTAGCTCAGATGGAGAATTTTGTTGTTTGGTCATTTTGATGGGGGTACAGGCTCTGAAAACCCCCTTGAACTCTTCTTGAATCTTCCCATTTGATGAAACGTTTGCCTGAGGCCATAAACCTTTCATTATTAGTAGGCCCAGATCTCTGTTACTCTTAACCTAGCCTAGCCCTCCATTGTCTAGCTACTTCCTACCCTTGATCTAATCAAAATACCTATACCCAAATATGTTACCCTTAAACTAAACTAGTGCTCTATTGTCTGTCTTCTCCAGGTAGTCCTCAGCTACTTCTCACCCTTAATCCCATTCCTGGAGTCTGACCTTATTCCATTTAAGATCTTCCTTGTACTCTTCCTCAAGACCCTCCCCAAATCTGTCCTCTAGACCATCCCTAGATCCCTTCCACAGTCTTTCTGTATATAAGATCTATTGTGCCTCCATGAAGGTGCTGAGATTCAATCTATTTCAGACTCAGTCTGTCAGATTGTTCTGGCCTGCTTGTCAATACAAGCATCACAGTCACAAATACTTAGACTCCTTAAGAATCTACCCATTATGTCAAATCTTTAATAAACATGGTTTTACTTTGCCTGAGAGAAGGCTTGAGTCAAATTAATTTGGCAGGACATGGCATGTTGATGTTTTGGGGTATCAAGCACCCCTAAATCCTACACCCAACAATTTAAGTCCTGTCCAATTCTTTGAGTTCCCATTTGGGGTTTTCTTGTAGAAATAAAAACTCTACTACTTTCTAGAGTAGTTTCCAATTTCCTTCCGATGCTCATCTTACAGATGAGGAAACTGAGGCAAAGAGGGTTAAGTGACTTGCCCAAAGTCACACAGCTAAACAACTTTCTGAAGCTGAATTTGAGCTCAGGTTTTCCTGACTCCAGCTCTGGTGCTCTGTCCATTGTGCCGCCAAACTACCCCAATGATAGTAAAAGAGAAACTAAAAAGTAAATGGATTTCCCAACGACCTGTAAATCAGAGAGTAGCAGAATCAAGACACAGACTCAAATCTCTTCATTCCAAACCCAAGCTTCTTTTCTTCTATACCATGCTCCTCTTAGTCATAGAAAGTGTTTTTCAATTATCCTTCCATAGACTAAAACATTGGTACACGAACAAATCAAATTAGTGACCTACCAGCTTCTAGGGTAATCTCATAGCAAGTATTAAGTCCTCTTTTGATTTTACGCTGTTTGATTCCTCTCTTTCCACCCTCTGTCTCCAAATCTAAGACTTTGCCCTGTTCTAATCGTGAGATGTAGGGTAGAATGACAGAAAGATCATTGGTTTGGAAATCAGGCACCTGATGTCTGTATGAACTTGGATAAGTAATCCCTTCTTTGGGCTTCAGTTTCTTTACATGTCAAATGGGTAGGTTTATGTACGTATGTGTATAATGTATGTATGTGTGTGTATATGCATGCACATGTATATATAAAGGCATGCAAATATATGTGTCTATGTTAATGTATACATATAAGAATATATAACACATATAATATGTATATACACATTATATATATACATATAAATATATATATGAATATGTATAATCTTGAAAGTCCCTTTAAGTGTTGATGAGAAAATGTTTTTTCTGTTACTGTTGATTTCGTTTTCTATTTCTTAAAATTACCTGGCAATCAGGATGTTTAGTCAAAAGATGTACTTGAGATTGGCAGCTTTAACTTTTTTAGTTAGAATTGAGCCTGTGTACTGTTAATACTAATAATGTTCTGATGGAGACGAGAGACCATCTTACTATGATTCTAAAGGGAATGACAGGCCACTCCGCAAGTAAGAAATCAAAGTCTCTCATTCTCCTTCCCCAGGTTGGACTTTTACTGATCCATGGCTGAGTGAAGGGCTGATAACTTTTCTGTAAGACCTTACTGACCCCTTTAATTTTTATTATTTTCTATCTCTTGATTATTTTTTGTTTATCCTAATGATAACCTTGCTTGTACATACTTTTTTGCCTGTCATCTCATAGTGCTTGTCACAGTCCCCAGTACACAGAAGGCATTTAATAAATGCTTATTTACTGACTAACTAAAGGTAAATATACTGATGAATGCTTCTGAACTATGATCTTTGAGGGAAGGTGGATCCTCCCAGAGCACTTTGTTCCTGAGGTATCTTTGTCACTCTGCCCTGTTGGGTGTTAGCCCTAGGAGATACTTGCTCTATTGTAATCAACTGTCAAAAGCTATTTGCTTGACAAATCCTAGAAATAAAGTCTGGAACTGAGAATTATGTTTCACTCAACAAGCAGGCCAGATGAATAGGAATGTTTTAAGTCCAAGTCAGAAATTTGTATAAGCTTTGATTTCTCTTCAATATTCCTAATTTAAATCCTTTTAAGTTGAAAGTGTTTTTATTTTTGTTTTTGTTTCATTTTATTTTTAGACAAACAAACTAACAATGACTCAGGAAAACTAATGAGATTTTGTTAGGTGTAGTAATATTTGCAATGCATACCTCATAGGGTTATGGGGAGATTCCAATTAGTGTCCTTTGTAAATCCTCAAGTACTATGTAAATGTTAACTTTTCTTATTGTTCCATATAGCCTTGTTGGTAGACTATCTTTTTAAGGGCTTAAACTAAGGAACAGATATAAGAAAAGAGCAGGAATAATTTTCTTTTTTGTTGTTGTTCCTCAGTCCTTTCAGGCCTGTCTGATTCTTCTGGTTCCCATTTGGGGTTTTCTTGGTGAACATACTGGAGTGGTTTAGTATTTCCTTCACCAGCTTATTTTACTGATGAGAGAAATGAGGCAAACTCGTTTGTGTTAAGTGACTTGCCTAGAATCATACATTAGGAAGCGTCTAGTAAGTGTCTTCCTAGAGTCTCAAATACAGACCTGGGACTCAATCCATTGTGCTCTCTAGCTACTCCAATTATCCATTGAGGCTAATTGCAGCTAATATGAACGTATGGACTGACAGACTAACTCTGACAACTAATCCCTGTTTTCCTGATGATTTGAAAATGGATTGGGAAGGAAAAATCAAGAGATACAATGACCTACTGAAAAACTCACTAGACTCAGAGCTAAAAAACTGTAATCATAGATTTTTGGTCTGGGAGGGATCTTTAGAGATCAGCAGTCCAACTACCTTTTTTACCTATGAGGAAGTTGATACTCAAGCTGGTTATGACTCCCCTAAGGTCACAATGGTTGCAAGTGACAAGGACAAGATTCAAATCTAGATCTTCTGACTCCAAATAAAGAGTATATGCATGGGCACAATTTAAATCTAAAATGGAAAAGGCTGGAAAGATAAAGTACCATATTCTACAGAATTATACAATAGAGACATTTAGATTTTCTGCTGTGAAATCATCAGATATGCCTAGGGATAGTGAAGACTACTTAGTGTAGATGTGCTTAGCTTGCGGATGATTTCAAGGGGTCTGTAAACTTGAATGGGAAAATAATTACATCTTTTTTTTCCCACTAATATCTAAGTGAAACTTACCATTTCTTTCTAATATGAACGAATATAGGCCACAAACATTATTTTGAGATGTGATGAATAAGCTTTGCCAAACTACCAAAGGGATCCATGACATAAACAAAGTTTAAAAATTTCTCACTGTGAGAAATATACTTAGTGTAGGAATAAGCAATAATTGTTGGAAAGCCAGGAAGGTTTTCATTACCTTTATTTTACTTTTATTCTTTCTGAATAAATGGGTAGCCTCTTTCAAAAGACCACAGAGATTTAGACAAATATGTCTTTTCAAGCTGCTAGTCCTGCCTGGTCCCTCCCTTCAGAACTGGGATTGGCTCCAGCTCTTCTAGGTTACAATATTTCTGATTTGTCCACCACATGTATCCTCTCTCTCTGAACATGGTGTTATTGAGTTCTGTCCTTCCTATTAGGGTTAGGGTGAGTTCAGATTCCTCCTTTTTTTCCCCTACATTCAGGCTTTTTGCAGATTATGTAGGCATGGTAGTGAGGATAATTTTGACCAGTATGTGAACTCTAGAATGGAGCTATTTGTCACATGCCTACCTTTCTAGTTCCTCCTGGGGCCAGGATGGTCATTGTCTCAGTAAAATAACACAAAGGAGCTTTCCCAAAATATTGATTATTTCCCAATAACTTTTGTGGAAGCAAAACAAGTTTACATAATATCCCTTTTTTTTAATTATTTTTTTTCTTGTTTACATCATTCCTTTCCACAAGATTTTGAGTTACAAATTTTCTCCCCATCTTTCCCCTATCCCCAACCCCAAAACAGAGATCCCACTGTAAAGCCCCTCCCCCAATCTGCTCTCTTTTATGCCCTCCTCCAACACCACTCTAACTTTTTGGTAGGGCAGGGAGGGTCTCCCTACCCCAGTCCCAGTATATCTTAATTCCCAGTTGCATGTAGTTAATAATAATAATTATATGTATATATCTATATGTTTTGTTTTTCAGCATTTGATTGTAGAGCTTTAAATTCTAGATTCTTTCGGTTCTTCCTTTGTCACCCACCACCACCAGAAGGACAAGCTATTCAATACAGGCTATACATATGTAATTATGCAGAATATTTCCACAGTGGACCTATTGTGAGAGGCTGATTGTATGTCCCTCCTTCCTATCCTGCCCCCCACCCTGTTGTATTCTCTACTCTGTCCCTGTCCCTTTACTGAAGTGTGTGCTTTCAGCAACCCTCCCCCAGACCCTGCCCTCCCCTCCGTTATCCCCCCTCTCATCCCCATAACCCCTACTCTCCTGTGTGGCATGATACCCAGTTTAGAGTTTATGTCATTCCTTCCCTAAGCCAAATTCAATGAGAGTAAATGAAAGTGAAGTTGTAACAGTTATCCCTTGCCTCTTCTATATGGGATGATT
>JAQQSW010006320.1:0-13976 GCA_028646575.1 Pseudocheirus occidentalis | reverse complement strand
TGATGAGGACGATGATAATGATAATAACTGACATTTATAAAGTGCTTTCAGGCTTGCAAAATGCTGTATGTCCTTCATCTCATTTGAGCCTTACAACACCTCTGGTTTGACTGGTGTACAATGGATATTAAAGTTCCCGAAAGAAGTAGATTACTTTAAGCAACTAATTATAAGAAAAACCTTTGCTTAGCTAACTAAGGTATCACTAATATACTAGAATTTGTTCAGTATATGGGAATACAGTTATTCAGTTATACCATGATACAAAAAGATAATAAAAAAAAATAGAATCCCATCTTCCGACTCACTCTTTTTCTCTGTTCTCTCAATTTTTTTCCTTTTTGCCATAGAAAGAATTTTGCTGTTCTAAATGTTAAGCAACAGATCTTGTCCAATCTTAATCATTTTCTTGATATATAGGGAAACAGACATTTTATTCAGTTGGGGAGCTCAAGATCTGGATGGAGGTTTGGGGCACCATGAAATTCTTCTATAAAACAGGTCTCACAAATGCTGTTGCTGCCAGGTCATTAGGCAGAAGTGTCAAGGGCCCAGCTCACAGGCTCTCCCTTCTACTCTCTCTTCTCCCACAAATCCCAAGGAAAACCAGAGAATATGAAAATTACACACAAGAGACTGGACAAATACCATCTTGTCCTTTGGAGTAATCTCACCCTGGAAACTGCCAAGGTATTGTACATTGTGATGCATAGGTATTTAAGTGACAAGAGGGCTTCTTCACAGAATCCAAGAATCAAATACGGAGATATCTCTGCCAGAAAGGCTCTCTAAAGAAACTGAAGTGAGAAGCTTTAACTGACACCTCAAAAATGTTTATCCCTCTCTGAAGCCAATTCATAGCATTGTTGGCTATGGAAGAGTGAGTACTGTGTTCATGGCTTCCACGACTGACATGTTAAATAGCCCCTCTCTCCCATCCTACTGCTCCTCCAGGGATCACGAAGTATAAAGCTTTGTTTGTCCTAAATCCATTTAGGTATTGGATTCTATTTCTAGAGCCTACTTGCCATATGTGGCTTCCCTAGTGTTTCCCTTCTGTGCCATAACCACCTTTCCAAGGCCTCTTGTAATAATTAGGTCCTACTTCCCTCCACTCTCACCCCTTCCAGTTTTCTCTTCCACGACAACTCCAACTCTTCCTCCATTCTCTTGAGAATTTTAGCTCTCTTAGATATTTAGTTCCCTGACCTAAAGCATGTGGAAAAACCTTTAGGGAATAGAATTCAGGACAAATGTCTTGGAATACCTAAGATTTGGAACAACATGATATCACAATGTTCTATATGTTTGCTTTACAAGGATTAGAATATGCCACCTGAAGTCCCAAATTCCAATTCCTTTTTAGCAGGCATTCACTTTATGATATTCCCCAATACTAAGATGGCAAAAGTTAGGGAGGTGTGATGGGCCTGCTTCCTCTGCCTGCTTTCACTAGGTATATTGTGTGCCTTTTCTCTTCTAGATGAAGAACTCTGTGAATGAAGACATCTGCACTGATGAGGGACCTTTTCCCACAAATATCCCAGTCATGAAAATTTGCAGTCAGTACAGATCGCAGGTATAATCTATGAATGATCTTGCTCTGACAAGGATGTTCTCCCTGTTGTAACTTTTGCTTGGCCTTAGAGTTAGCACCATAGGGTATGGAGCTGGGCAAATAGCTCATGTTAGAGGCATGTGTGATGGGAAAGAAATACCTATGTTTGGAACAAAACAATTTTTTAGTCTCAGTCTGGTACTGAGGTAGTATGGGGATAATATAAAATGCGAGCATTAGGATTAATATAGGATATAATGATCGCCTGATTTCTTCTTGTTCCCCAGTCCTCTCATCCAATAAAGGGGGCCATTCTTCCATTTCAACCATTGAATGAAGTTCAGTCAACAAACAAAAAGTCAGGATTTGAGAATCCAATCTCTTCTTTTATAACAAAACTCTTGCTCCTCTTCCTTCCTCTTATTGATTATCACTAATTGATCCACTCCCAGCTTTTTCCCTAGAAAATGGGGGGACTTCTTCTCTGTGGTGGTGAAAGTCAGTGAAAAGGTGGGGAGACAATGAGTGTGAACAAAAGGCCCTTCAAGACGTGGGAAGTTGTATAGAACCCAACAGAAGGGGTTAACCTGTGAGGAAAGTAGAGGATATCTTCCTTTGAGACTGTATCTGTGGGCTCTAATGCAAAGGAATTCAAAGCAGGCTAGGCTTGCCAGCGAGACTAGTCACATTATCCTACTTGGAACTTTTCTTCCTCTTATTCTCCCTCTTAATCTATATTTGCTGCTGCTTTGAGAACCATTGAGGATATAGCCCCTTGTCTTTCTACTGTTGCCACGAATCCTTGGCTAGCTTAGCCTAGTTGCATCCTTTTTTCTCTTTATTTCACTTAAAAGCAGGGATTAAATTTTCAAAGTTATGTACTTCACTAACATTTAGAGAAATTGAATGAAACTAAAGATTATCTAGTGCCTATTACATGAAAAGTATTGTACTAGATGCTAGGGGAACTAACAAATATTTTGTAACACACGTATATGTATAAAGTATGTATGTGTACACATACATGTATGTATACATGTGTGTACATACACATGTGTATGCATGTATGTGTGCACACACATATATTTTAAGCAACTATCATTTATATGACATGGTAAAGTTTGCAAAGCATTTAATGTGTGTTATCTCATTTTATTCAACTGAGAACCAGGGACTGGACTAGGGGCTGAGTAGAAAAAGACAAAAGCAAAATAATACCTAATTCTAAGAGCTTATGGTGTATTAGGGGAAACAAATTGTATGCAGGTGAATACATGCAAACTCTATATAGAATAAATGTAAGTAATAAGTAACAATGTAAGTAAGTAAATAAAAGTAAGTTCAAGAGGAGAGAAACATTTACTAGTGAAGGCATCAGGAAAGGCTTCTTGTAAGAGGTGGCATTTGAACTGAGCTTTGAAGGATGTTAGGGATTCCAAGAGATGGAAGTAAGGAGAGCTTGCATTCCAGGTATGAGGAACAGACTATACAAAGACATGAAGATTGGAAATGGACTATCATGTTGTTGTTGTTGTTGTTCTTTCATTCTCAAAGAGGACCATGGCAAGATGACGGAGTAGAAGCAGGAGAACTCTGCAGCTCCCCCATAACCACCTCAAATACCTATAAAATATGACACCAAAGAGAACCAGGATACCCGGGAGGTGATGCCATGACTTGCAGGTGAAATAGATTTAAATGAGAGCGGGCTGTGCAAAGTCACCAGCCTCACTTTCTCCTCTGGAGCCATCTGGATCCCTTGGCAAGATATCAGTCCTCTATGAAAGACAACCATACAGGGTATTTGTTAATTGAGTCTTATCAGTTTTATTTTCTGACTTACTTGTAAGTTCCCTAAAGGAGCTGGTGTCTCCCACTTCTCTTGGAGGCCTCTGCAGGGCTCACATCGATTTGATACACAAAGTAGACATCGGACACTTGTGGATTTGATCTTGAGAATCAGGCAGGCAATCCAGACAGTTTGGACAAGACCATAGGTCAAAACTCTTAGGTCTTTTCTCAGATCTGTGTTCTATTTCTGTTTTGTTTAGATAAGAGAGACTGGTTGTTTAAACTGTCCATACCTTACTTTCTCTATGCCCCAAAACAAAAATAGTTTTTTGTATTTTAAAAAGGTGGTAGCAGCCAGGTGGCACAATGGATAGAATGCTGGACTTGGAGTCAGGAAGACCTGAGTTCAAACTCTGCCTGAGAGAACACACTTAACTATGTAAACTTGACAAGTCATTAATCTTATGTAGCCTCAGTTTCCTCATCTGTAAAATGAAGATAATAATGGCACTTATCTCCAGGGCTGCTGTGAGTATCAAATGAAAGAACATATGTAAAGCACTTTTATAATCCAGTTTGGCTAGAGCTTAGAGTACATAAAATCTATTCATGTGCAGTCAGCCTGGAAAGACAGACCAAAGCCAGAAAGGGAAGGGCTTTAAATGCCAAATAGAGGAGTTTCTGTTTTATCCTAATCATGGGTATTCCTTGAACAAAGGAATAAGTATCCTTGAATAATGTAACCTGTTATACCTGGGCTTTAGGCAAGTTGTCAGCTGTGTGGAGAGGCCTAAGAGGCTTAGTACAGGGAGACCATGTAGGATTCTTTTGACAGAGTACAGACAAGAGACAATGAAGGTCTGTTTACCTTAAGGTAATGGTGATGTGAGTGGAAAGAAGGGGAAGGATGTGAGAGATGGTGAATAGAACATGAGATTTGTCAAGTGATTGGCTATGGAGGGAGAGTGGTGAAAGTAAGTGTTGAAGAGGTTACCCACAAAGAGGGTTAGGGTTGCTCTGGAGACCCCAAAATACCAACACACCGGGTCCTGCCGAATGAATTTGACTCAGGTCTTCTCTTGGTAAAGTTTATTAAAGGCTCATTAAAAGTTCACTATATTGGGTAGACTCTTAAGGAGCCTAGGTATCTGTGATGCTTGCATTGGGCAAGCAGGTGAGAGTAAGTCTGACTTGGAGTAAGTCTGTGTTAGGTCATTCTGTGTGGAATGAGTGAAAACTTCTCAATTTGGGGCTGTTAATCTTTCCTTCCTCCCTCCCCTTCCCTGGCTGCTGTCAATCACTTTTACCTTCCTTTGTCTATTTTCCTGTCTTCATGGGACCCTCCCCACTTCTCTTCTCTTGCTGTCCCAGTTGGGAAGAATTTGGTGAGTTGAGTCTCTCTACCAATGAGAGAAGAAACAGGAAAAGAGGCCTGACCAAGTTGGGTTATAAATCCTGGTTCTACTCTTTGAAACATGCCCTCTGCCTCATGTTCAGACATGGGATAGATTGCCCTCTTCTCCCGGGGAAGAGAATAAACTCCTGTTCTTACCCTAAGGCATCTCTGTGTTTACTTTTCTTACTAAATTAAGGGAAAAGTGTAATTTTCAACCCAAACAATTCCATGGTGCTCTCATAGAGCAAGTCTGTGCTGAGCCATTCTATGGCGCTCTCACGCTTCATGGAGGGAAGATGGGATCTTATCTACAAAGGAATCTAGGGGTGATCTAGAGGAAGAGTTTGGGGAAGGTCTTCAGGAGGAGTTAATGAGGTCAATGCAAGGATGGATTGATATTTTGATAGGCTCCAGGGTGGGGAGCAGATGAACAATGGAGGACTATGTTAGTAAAACTTATGCCTCTGCAAATGCCTCATCAATCAGACTTCAAGGGGTTTCCCAGAGCCTGTACCTCAAAGATTCAAGGAGAGCTCAAGGCCAGTCCCAGAGCCTACACCTCCTCAATGTGAAATGTGGAGGATGAGAATTCGAGTGACTACAGGAATAGTGGCACTCTCAACGGAAATAAAGAAGTTAGAAGAAGGTACATGTTTAGGGGGAAATAT
The DNA here is from genome assembly GCA_028646575.1 of Pseudocheirus occidentalis. NCBI lineage: Eukaryota > Metazoa > Chordata > Mammalia > Diprotodontia > Pseudocheiridae > Pseudocheirus > Pseudocheirus occidentalis. The sequence goes on along the minus strand of JAQQSW010006320.1, from coordinate 8,563 downwards.
AAAATTCTGTTTTGGACACATTGAGTTTGATATGCTTATGGGAGCACTGAGGATGGATATCAAGCAACCAATTAGAGATGTAGGAATGAGACTTAGGAGAGAGAGGAGGCTGAGATGTGTAAATTTGGGAGCCTTCTTTATAGACACAATAGTTGAAATCACCAAGAAAGAATGCAAAATGAGTCAAATGAGTATACCCATGCAAAAGGGATGGCCCAAAAACCCAGGGAGGAAATTATCTATGGTGAAAGAGTGTTTAAGACTACAGAGAGGTCAAGAAGGACAAGGGCTAAGAAAAGGTCATTGGTTTTGACAATTAATGAATCATTGACAACTATTCATCCAACAGTTCCATTTGAATGATGAATTTACAGCCCAGATTGCAAGGGTTTCTGTCTTAATTCTATTTTTGTCCTAGTTGAAACAAGTATAGGCAGTTCTTTCTAGAAGTTTGTGAAAGGGTCATGAAATGTAGGATCATAGTTTGAAGAGATAGAGGGTTTGTTTTTGAGTGATTTTTTTTGGGGGGGGTTAGAAGCAAGGCAGTTAGGGCTAAGTGACTTGCTCAAGGTCACACAGCTAATAAGTGTCCAGTGTCTGAGGCCAGATTCGAACTCAGGCCCTTCTAACTCCAAGACGGGTGCTCTATTCACTGTGCTATCAAGCTGCCCCTGAATTGTTTTTAAGGATGGAAAAGATCCTTAGATCTGAATGTTTGTAAGCAATAAGGAAGAAGCCAGCAGATAAGGATAAATTGGAAAAAAGAAAAAAGAGAAGATGATCAAACCAATATACTATTGGAGGAGATGGGAAGATTTGGGAGCAAAGGCGTTAAGTAGAGGGTTTAGTGTTTGTAGGAAGGGCCACTTGGAAGGAAGTGATTGGGGGATGATACTAGGGTAATTTGAAACAGGAAATAGTTGAGAAGACAGAGTTTAACTTTTGTATAATTATTGTTCTTCCTTAGGAACCTGAGGTGTGGGAGCAGCCCACTATTCTGTTCGTCCATATACACTAGCCAGTCCCTTTAAAAGTTCATCTTTGGAGCAGTTTCTGTTTATGCCAAACATTGACAGGCTTATAATATTAGGTATACAGTCAAAAAGTAAAATAGTTATGTACATGTATTATTTCCACCATTAGTGAGAGAAATGATTATTAATAACCAGTCATTTCGGGAGATTCGGAGTTCCCCCTTTATCTTAAGTCTTCATTTCAAAGTTCAGTCTCTAAAGGAGATGGAATTAACTCTCTGCTCAATCTTGGTCAGACCCTACACAGCTTTACAAAGGATTTAATCTACGGTGGGGAAGCCCATTGTACCCTACATAGGTTTGGGTGGGTATAAATTCTTTCATTAGATTGCCCAAAGCTGAGAAATTTAGAAGTTAAAGACATAAAGTTGCATTCCCCAGTTCTTCATTACAATAATTCCACCTTTCATTATAATATTTATTCTTCTCATTAATTATTTACCAATCAGAGTTGATTGACACTCTCAGGAATACCCACTCTTCCAAGGGCATATAAATTGTGAGCCTACCATCATGTTTTTTGTCTTTGGTGAAAGAGAGAGAGACAGACAGACAGAAAGAGACAGAGACACAGAAAGAGACAGAGACAGAGAAAAAAAGAAGGGGGGGAGGGATCCAGAGAGCCAAATGATCATTCCTTTTATTAATTAAAATGATAGCATTATTAATAAAAATGATTAATTACACAGAAACTTAAGTCTTTAAAACTTTTTAAACATCACAAGAGAAAAGATGTTCCTTAACAAGATCAACTGACTGAGAGCCACACTCAGGACCCCTAGATTTTCTGTGTTAATATTTTCCCCTATGGAGCCATGCTCTCCTGTACATTGTTGCAACTAGGACAAAAATAGAGTTAAGACAGAAACCTATCCCCTCCTCATGGGTCTTTTTTTCTCTGTGGGAATAAATGGAATCTCAATGAAGTAAGAAGGAGAGAATATCCCTGCTTCCAAAGAACAGGAATGGAAAGAGCAAAAAGTTTCTGATGAGTTACAGGCTCCGGGAACCCCCTTGAACTCTGATTGAATCTTCTCATTTGATGAGACATTTGCCTGAGGCCAGAAGCCTTTCATTATAGCTCCACCCAAATCTCTGTTACTAGCCTAGTCCTTTATTGTCCAGCTAGCCCCTACCCTTGATCCTCCCAAAATATCCATGCCCAAATCTGTTACCCTTAAACTAGCCTAGCTCCCCATTGTCTCTCATCTCCAGGTAGCCTCCAGCTTCTTCTCACCCTTAATCTATCATTACTGGAGTCTGACCTCATTTGACTCCTCCTGAAGACCCTCCCCAGTCTCATTATTAGAGTATGACCCTCCCCAAACTCCTCCTCTAGACCACTCCTAGATGCCTCCCACAGCCTTTCTATATATAAGACCCCATCTTTCCTCCATGAAAAAGAAAAGCTGGAGAATTATCTAGTGCAGATTCATTCTGTGTCAAATTATCCTGGCCTGCTTGTCCAATACAAGCCTCAAAGTTACCAAAGCTCCTTAAGAGTCTACCCATTATAGTGAACTTTTAATAAACTTTGCTTTTCTTTGTCTGAGAGAAGACTTGATATGAATTCATTTGGCAGGACCTAGTGTGTTGGTATTTTGGGGTCTCGAGCACCCCCAACCTCTACCTTTCCAGATGCCAATCTCTTATTTTTTCTAGTTCTAGCATTTTCTTTTGATGTTTCTTTACTGCTGACAGGTTCCTCTGATCCTTTCCAGCTCATATTCTACTGCAGGACAGGAGAATGCTATGTGGGGCACCTATATGCTGAGTGGCACTGGCATGATTGCTGCCTCACAGACCCAGGCCAAGGGCTTTGGCTAATATTAGAGACATACACTGAAGCAACTAATAAAGAGCTCTCCATGTACTGAGATTTTAAACAGGTGAGTTATTGGTTTTCCTTTCTTACTTGGAAGCTTACGTAAAGAATTAAGACATGATAGAAAAGGAAACGGGAAATCGTTTTCCCATTTTGGGACAGGAGAGTGAAATGGTAACAGCTGTATTTTAGAAATATTATTCAGTGCAGATTGAAGCATACTATTTGTTCTCTTTCTTTTTTGTTTTGTTTCATTTCTTCTTTCTCATGGTTCATTTCATTGGTTAGAATTCTTTTTTGCAATATGACTAATGTGAAAATGTTTAATGTAAATGTTTATGTAGAGCCTATAACAGATTGTATGCTGTCTTGGGGAGAGAGGAGGGGAGGTAGAGAAAATTTGGAACTCAAAAGCTTAGAGAACTGAATGTTGTAAAATAAAAATAATTTTTTAAAAAGAGGAAATATTCAGGGGTGGTGGTGGTCAAAGGATCATTGTATCATAGATCTAGACAGGATCTATCTAGACTTGACAGGACCTCAGAAGCTATCTATACCTCATTTTACAGATGAAGAAACTGAGGTCCAGTAAGGTTGTAATTTATCTATAGTAAGCATCAGGTGTGGGGTCTGAACCAGAGGTGGGAAGTGAACTGACTCCAAAGCTACTGTTCTTTGTGGTTCTTTTATTTAAATTTTTTTTCCTGAACTTAGCAAACATCAAATAAACAGTTATTTCCATGCAGGTAATAGGACAGAAAATGAGGATTGTATCAGTAAAGTATTTGTTTAATATTTCTTCTCATTTACATTTATCAGTAGAATTGTTATGCCTCAGTTTGTTTTCAATTTTTGTAAAGGTGCATACATAGATAAGAAATATGTACATTCCTTTCTGTTTCCATTCTTTAATTGCCAGAAATCTACCATCTCTACAATTCTTTAGGTCCTTAACTTCTTTTCTCTTACTTCATTGTAGTCAGTGTTTTCTTCTGTTTACCAATATTTGCAACCTCAGTTTCTGGATTAGGGTCTTATTTATGCCTGTTCCCTTCCTTTACTTCTGGATAGTATGAGTGAACCCTGCTTGATCCTGAACTGAATGGATAAGACTAGTCCTTGCCTTCTTCAAGAATTTCTGTTCTCTCTTCCTCATTTTCAGAAGGTTAGGCCCTTGAACCCTTTGGGAAACCAACAGAATCACATATTTATGTATTTACCTAGAAAGAACATCAATGGCCTGTACTCTCAAAGAAATTTCATTATAATATATCTACCAAGGGGTCATCCAGCCTCTGCTTGAAGATCTTCAAGGACCGGGAACTCACTGCTTCTCAAGGCATCCATTCTTCTTTTGGATGGCTCTGATTGTTAGGAAGTTTTTCCTGAGGTCATGACTATATTTGCCTCTTTGCTGCTTCAGTTGATTGCTTTGGATTATTCCCTTTGGCAACCAACTGAACAAGTATAATCTATTTCCCAAATGATAGTCCTTCAGTGCTTAAACAGAGCTACTCTGACTCCCTCAAGTTTTTTCTTTTCTAGTACAGATAGTTCCTTCAGCATAGAAGGGGTGTAGACCCAAAAGCCTTTGCCATAATGTCCTTTTCTGAACAATCTTATGGGGTATTGGGTAAATACTCTCTTCTGGAGTAGTGGAGATCTATACCCATTCTTTGGGACATCTAGATGGTGCAGTGGATAGAACCTCAGGCCTGGAGTCAGGAAGACCTAAGTTCAAATCTAACCTCAGAAACTTAGTAGGTGTGTGACCCTGAGCAAGTTATTTAACCCTGCTTACCTCAGTTTCCTCATCTGTAAAATGAACTGGAGAAGGAAATGGAAAACTGCTCCAGCATCTTTGCCAAGAAAATACCGAATGGGGTCACAAAGAGTCAGATAGCAACCATATTCATTCCCTATGCCAATAATTTCTAGTATGAAGTTGGTGCTCTTGAACCATGTTGGGGATCAATTTGTCTTTACTAGATAACTTTTTGATCAGTTGGTTAACTTTAGGTGAGTTCTCACCCTCAGCATCCCCTCCCACATGCTCCAGGTATAAAAGAAATGATACTTTTAATTCTGGGTAGGGGATTGTGCTTCAGCATCAGAATTAGAATCAGAGCAAGGCTGTATTTACTTTGTGATTCTGAACCCAGAAGGACTGATGTCATCATGTAAACTTAGCAATTTCAGATCAATTCCCCCAGTGTAGCATTCTTCAAACTTCCTGTGTATATAGATAATTCTTCACCCACAATGAAAACAGAAAAGGAAAAGAAATTGCCTCTGGTTTCAACTTAGCAGCAAGTTTTCAGTTGAAATCCCATTCTCTTTATATGATTCTGTGTATTGAATGGTATCACAACTTAATTTCATATTGAAATTCATATTAGTCTTGTTTTTGTATGAATATGAGAAACAGAGTATAGGACATAATAAAGCTGGAAAAGTAGTTTGGGTACAGGTTGGTAAACGACTTTAAATGTCAAACAGAGGAGTTTACATTTGATTCTAGAGTCAATAGGGACCACTACATTTTTATTCATAGCAGTCATGATATAGTCAGGCTTGCCCTTTAGGAACATCACTTTAGCAGCTTCAGGAGGATGGGCTGGAGTGAGGACAGATTTGAGGCAGGGAGAGCAGTTAGAAGGTGATTGCAATAGACCAGGTGGGAGATAATGAGAGCCTGGACTAGAGTGGTGGCTGTGTGAGTAGAGAGAAGACAGAAATATTGTGGAGATGGAAAGGTTTAAGATTTGTCAACTGCCTGGACATGTAAGGTGATGAAAGGAGGGAGCTGAGTGTGACACTGGGGTTGTGAACCCAGGTGACTGGTACCCTAGTGGTACCACTAGAGCTAAGTAGGAAAATCTGGAAGATTTGGAGGGAAAGCTATGATACAGGCCATAATCCATCCATCCCTGCTTATCCTGTGAGATCCATTCTTTCCCATCCAAAACGAAAAGAGGTGTGATGAGGTTCCTAGGCACCAGTCACTAACTTACGAGTACAAAATTATCTGCTGTGTAGCAATTAGGTGATATGGGAAATGGAGAGCAGCACATTTCCCCCATGGCACCAGCTGTGGTCTATTGTTAGGTTATAACTACTGGCATAAAAAGGAGATCATTGGGAGCCTGCATAGCTGTGGTAGGGGTGGCACCATTCTGGGTGATAAAGAGAGAAGGCAGATAATAGATGGCTATCTCTTGGAAGGTGCTATACAATCCATCTTCCCACCCTTCAATCGGTTCATAACAGACCCTTAAGAAATTATGCCACTTCTCTCCAGAATCTTAGTCCCCTACTTTGAACACATAGCCTCTGATCCCTTTGCCACAAATGCATTATACAATCTAGTTCAGTATCCTTAATCTTAGTCTGAGGTCATGAAGTTTGTCTGGTAATTTGGGCATCTTCTTTAAAGTTGTAGAAGAAAAATAGTATAGAGAGAGGTATGGAAAGACTGGGTTAACAAGGCAATTAAGTACTACTGCCTTTTCTCCCTTCCCATCCAGGGGACAGCTGTCATCAGCTGGGCCACCAAGAGGTGTCCTGAGATCAAGAAGGACCCTTCAGATTTACATATCCTTGTCCTTCAGGAGTGCACTGGGTAAATGTGGACTATCCAACAATATTGCCAGAGAATGGAGGATTCCTGGAGCCGTCAGTAGGTACTGAGCCATTCAAGCAACTTGAACCTAGGAGGCTGGGATCTGGGAATGTTCTTTTTCAGTGAGATGGAAACTACAATTTTTGCCTACTCGAAGTAGAGGACACATTGTGATTTATAAGTACTAATAATTTTCTCATATACAGGTGATGGGATAAGACCATAGATTCAGGGCTAGAAGGAGCCTTAGAATCGTCCAGTTCAATCCCCTACCTTATAGATGAAGCAGTCGAAGCTCAGAGTTCAAATGACCTCCGGAGGCTAGAACCAGCTTGAGCCCAGGTTCTCTGACCCAAATCCAACATTTTTTTCCCCATTATATCATAATGCTTAAAGAGAGAAATGGATTGGGAATTCCTTTAGATTCTAAAGAGATATTTCTCTTTAGACACATCTTGGGGTAACAGAAGGACTGGAAGGCTAGAAAGAAAAATGTCCTGTTTTATTAACATTTCTCCTTACTAAAAAACAAAACAATACAAAACAAAAAGCACACAAACAGAGGCATTCCAGACAGGAATGTGCTAGTAAATGTCTAACCAACTGAATCTCTGAAAAATGTACACATGACACATTTTAAGTTTAACCTTAATTATTAACATTTTCTTCATCAATTTCTTATGTCTAGACAATCAATAAAACAATAAATCAAGCCATGATTCATAGCATATGCCAATATCTGAGCTGTAAATCTTAAAAATGAAAATTTAGCAATCACCTCACAGTATCCTGAATGAGCTGACTCCAACACACACTGGCTAGCCCCTCTAAAATAAACAGCATTTTCTAGTTGGGTATATATATATATGTTTATTGGGGAAGCATTTGAGGCTTGGGGAGATGAGAGAGGGCCAAGAGGATAAAAAAAGGGCAGAAGGCTGGTGGTAGTGGTGGTGGTGGTGGTGGTGGTGATGGTGATGGTGATGGTGTGTGTGTGTGTGTGTGTGTGTGTGTGTGTGTGTGTGAGATTAAGGTAAACTAGGGGCAGCTAGATGGTACAAAGGATAGAGCACCAGCCCCTGGAATAAGGATGACCTGAGTTAAAATCTGGCCTCAGACACTTGACATTTACTAGCTACCTGACCTTGGGCAAGTCATTTAACCCTGATTGCAAGCAAGCAAGAAAGAGGGAGAGAGGGAAGAAGGGAAGGAAGGAAGGAAGGAAGCAAGAAAGCAAGGAAGGAAGCAAGGAAAGAAGGTCTAAGGAACAATGGTCTAAGCATAACCAATGTATTAATTAGGCTAGCAGTAACCAATAAATTGGGCCAACGCCTCTCAATGACCAAAGACCTTCACTTACTCTGGAAAAGCCAATATAATTTGGATCCCTTTTATGCAGAAGCACCAAAAAAGGGAACTGCTACCAGACTACAGGACTTAGCAGCCTTCATAAAGTTTTGGGAAGTACAGAGTTGCATAGGTGGGGAAGACAATGTGATTGTTTGTATGGTAGACAGCATCCTGGAGGTGGGAACAACATAATTGGTTACAGCAGAGAAAGCAGGCTAGCACACACAGGGCTAGTCACCAGCCTTCTCTGACAATTAAGAAATACTAATTGTTTTATAGGACCTATCTGCATATTGTAATCTTTGCTAGGGGATCAAAACTACCAGGCTTGCTATCTCCTTGGAAGAGATAAACTCACCTAATTGTACAAAGACAGGCAAGGGCAGACAATATACCTTTCGGGGATATAAAGTTAACTTGTAACTTTAACTCAGATGGAAAACTAAATTCCTGAGCTCTACTTAAAGACATAGTAAAGTGGCTTTAGGGAGAAGTAAACTCAATTATAAAAATCAATCCAGTAGAAACTCAAGGTAGTATTAATTTTGATCTTTTCACAAAAAAATCTGTATTCTGTATAGTCTACATTTCCCTCCAGCTCCAGCTACAATTTTTATATTGTCTTCTAACCTTTGGGTCATGTATTAGGAAATTCTGAACTTTGGTAGTAGGACCATGGAACCTGACAGTGAAGCTGAAAGAGAAGCTGTTTGTAATATGTTCTTTGGAGGA
>JAQQSW010006319.1:0-13977 GCA_028646575.1 Pseudocheirus occidentalis | reverse complement strand
AGGAGGAGGAGGAGGAGGAGGAGGAGGAGGAAGAGGAAGAGGAGGAGGAAGAGGAGGAGGAAGAGGAGGAGGAGGAGAATTTCATTGATACATTGATATATAGGCAGGATTCTTAACCTTGAATATGTAGATCATTTTTTAATCTTCATTTTTTTTCACTAAACTCAAACTGAAATTGATCATTTCCTTCAATTACTATTTTTTTAATCACATTCTGAATAGGAGTCCATGACACAAACATGAAAAATTTAAGACCCCTGTTGTAGAGAGAACTCCTAGGTGAAAAAAGTCCCTCCACTAATGAAGGCCAGCAACTTCTCTGCAACTTGAAGAATTGCCTAGATTCCTGAGAGGTTCTGTGATTTACCCAAGGTCACTCAGGCAACATGTGTCAGAGGAGGGGTTCGAACTCAGGTTTCCCTGACTTAGAGACCAACCCTCCATCCATTTTGCCCTGCTGCCTTTTCAATAATTATATATGGTTATGTAATGAAAGTAATATAAACTAACCTTTTGTAGTACTTTAAAGTTTGAAGATCTCCTTACTAAATTATCTCCCTTGATCTCACATTTACCCTGTGAGTTAATATTTTTATCTCAATTTGACAGATGGAGAAACTGAATCTATTGAGTAATTTGTACAGGACCATAAGCTTGTGACAATGAAAAAAAAATACCAGTTCTGAAAGTGGGACCTGGATTCGAATTCTGTCCTTAACATTTCGTGTGATCTTTGATCAGTCCATTTACTACACTGGTCCATGGTTTCCTCAACTATAAAAAAAGGGGGCTGAATGAGATGCCCTCTGAGGTCCCATCTTTCTCTAACTCCTATCCTCTAGAGCTAGAATCCCATGTGTCTGAGGTAGGATTTGAATTCAGATCTTACTGACTCCAAGTACAGTGAGTTTTGTACACTCAGTTCCCAGCACAAGGTCGCTTGCTCCACAAATGCCCCTTGATTGGCCTTCCAGGAGCCTTTCTACTTAACCTGAGTGTTACTGACTAGCCCAGTCCATTGTGAATGATGACCAGCCCTCGCTCTCCTTTCAACTCTAGAACCCTGTGGAAGGTGATGGAAACATAATTTAATCCCATCCAATAAACTTTCCCCCATCCTGTGGGCAGCTCTGAGGATACAAAGGGAGCCCTGCTCTCAAGGAGCTTCCAATCTAATGGGGCATGGGGGGAGCGGGCAACAAGCATCTATTAAGTGCTTACTGCGTGTCAGGCACTGAGCTAAGCTGATAAGGAAGGGAGATGAGCACCCAGATAACTGATCTATGGGAGAGAGATAAGTATAGAAAAGTCCAGGTAAGGTGCTAAAAGAAATCTGAGAAAAGAGAAAGCACTCCTTCTGGAGGGATGGAGGATGGAAAGCTAGGACCTTGAATGAAGAGAGCTCCTACCACAGTTCCTTGCCCAAGCAATGAGGCAGCATGGTCTCGTACATAAAACACTGGACATGGCATTGAGAAGACCTGAGTTCAAATCCCGTCCTAGACACTTGTTAGCTGTGTGACCTTGGGCAAGTCACTTACCCCCTCTGAGTCTCAATCTCAAATGAAGGGGTTGCACTCAAGGCCTCTGAAGGTTGGCTCTAGAGCTATTATCTTCCTAGTTACAAGGTCTCATTTCTTCATCTGTTAAAACCAGGATTTCCATACCATGAGAGGCAGTGGGGTATAGTTGCTATAAAGAGCCTCTGACCTGGAAAAACCAGGGTTCAGAATCCTTTCTCTGACACCCACTAGTTCATCCAATCAGTCAATCAATAATCAATGCACACCGTCTATGTGCAAAGCACCATGCCAAGCATTGGGAATAATAAGACAATGAATGAAGCCATCACCACTCACAGGAAGCTTATATTCTAATTGTAAAGTGCTAAGCACAGTGTCAAGCACTATATAAATGTTAGCTATTATTAGCCAGCAGTTGGGTGGTACAATGAATAGAGCACTGGATTTGGAGTTGGGAAGACCTGAGTTCAGATCTAAACTGTGTGACTCTAGGCAGTTCACTCAACCACTGTTTGCCTCAGTTTCCTCATCTGTAAAATTGGGGTGATTAGGACAGCACCTACTTCCCAGACTTGTGAGGATCAAATGAGAGAATAATTTTGAAATATTTCCTAGAACATAATTATATACAATAATAGTAATAATCAATATTTACTGATTTTTATTTTCTGGCTAGCCTTTGGACAAAGAAATTGGGAGTCGGGGGGAGGTCACTTTCTTGGTACTTTGCTCACTAATTGAGGGAAAGGAGCAAGGTAGACATGGCTGGAGAAGAAGGAAAGAAGGAATTTCCAGTTCTTGGAATCTGCTTGGGGCTCAGAAATTCCCCGCTCTGCTTCTCCCCATCCATAGATAGGAAAAAAAAATTCTGCTGAAACTAAGCCAGCTCCTCCAGGCCCAGCCTCAACATTCGTCCTCTAAACTTTTCCAGACACAAGCACAGCATCGTTGGTATTCAGGGGACATCGGTGCCGGTTAATGCCATCCAACTCTTCTCCCAAGTGACATCCCCTCGTTCCCCTTGTCCTGCATGTCCCTCCCCTCCCTTCACCCCCCTGGGGTGAAAACAACTCATTTCTGATTAGCGGCACATCCTCCATCCTCCTCAACCGATGCGGGCTATAACTACTTGTGAGCACACTGCCAGGAAGCCTGGGCTGGACATGAGCTCTGCATCTTTATAGCCCAAGGAAGAGATGCCAACATATGTAGTCTCTCCCTTTTTGCTCAGACAACCCACCTGGATGTTAGAGAGCCCTTAACGTTTATAGCATCTTTGTAGCCATTGTGTTGCTGGTTGGGGACAAAAGTAAGAGCATGACAGTATCTGGGGTCTAACCCATCCCTTTAAAAAAAAGGGGGGGGGGAATGGCCTTACTTAAAAGCAGAACAGATAACTACCCCAGGTGACATAAGACCTTATAACTCAAAAGATCAGAGCACAGAGAGACCATAGAACAGAGAATGACAAGAATGGGAGGACATTCAGAACTGAGAATATAAGAGTTGGAAAGGGTCTTAGTGCAGAGAATATTAGAGCTGGGAGGAAGATTATAACAGAGAATGTCAGAGCTGGGAGAGCCTTAGAACAAAGAATGTCAGAGCTAGAAGGTGAAGAGGGGTTAGAATAAGGAATGTCAGAGTTGGGGGAAGAAGATTAAAACAGGGAATGTCAGAGCTGGGGTGGGAGGCTTGGAACAGAGAACATCCAAAGTGGGAGGAAGTTTAGAACATTGAAAGAGACCCGAGAACATAGAATGTCAGAGTAAAATGTCAGGTAAAACCTTAGAACACAGAATATCAGAGCTGGAAAATACCAGAGAACAAGGAATGTCAAAGTTGAGAAGGACCTTGATGCCTTCTACTTTTGTGACCTTAGTTAGGCAAGTCAATAAAACTCTCTAGATCTTGGCTTCCTCTTATGTAAAAAGAGGTAGTTGAACTAATTGAAACTAGGTTCCTTCCAGCTCTAGATGTCTGCTCCAAGGATCCAAGGATGAATGTAATTTCATATAACAGAATGTCTGAACTGAGAGCGGGTTCCCATGTTCCCTCTCTATACCTCAGTCTCATCTTTAAAATAAGAGGGTTGGAAGAGATGACTTATAATGTCTATCCCACCTCTAAATCTATAATTCTTTGGTCTCTTCCAGTTCAATGAAATCCCATCAAATTCCATTTCATCTCAAAAATGGTCTGCTCCTAGAATGCAGACAAGCTACTGACCTCCAACAGACCAGTCATAGATTCATACAGTGTTAGAGCTGAAAGAGAACTCAGAGCAGATCACACAAGAGTATTCCATATTCATATATAGCATTTTGGAGTGTACACTTTCCTCACAACCCCGTGGGGGCAGGTTCAGCAGCACATCACTATTATGCTATGTGAATGTAATAAATGGTTATAATGCCACAATAAATGAGGAGAAGGATAGTTTCAGTGAAACTTTGGAAGACTAGTGTGGACTGATACAAGGTAAAGTAAGCAGAACCAGGGGAGTAATTTATACAGTAAAGATAACATTGTAAATAACAAACAACTTTGAAAGACTTAAGAACAGATTAATGATACAACCAACCACAGTTCCAGAGAACCCATGATGAAACATGTTGCCCACCTCCAGATACAGAAGTGATAAACTCAAGAGTCTAGATCAAGCACATTTTCCCTTCCTTACTTCCTTCCTTTTTTCTTCCTTTCCTTTATTCCTTCTTTCTTTCCTTCTTTTCTTCTTTCCTTCCATCTGTCTTCCTTTCTTCCTTCCTTTTTTCCTAAAATCCTTTCTTCCTCTCTTTTTTTCTTCTGGACATGGCTAGTGCAAGAATTTGTTTTGCATGACTATACATATTTGTAATAGACTTTGGGTTTTTTTGCCTTCTCAATAGATGTGGGAGGGGAGAAGGAATGAGAGGATTTGGAACTTAAAATAAAATAAAATAAAATTTAATCCCCTCTAAAACATGTTCAAGAAATGGTCCTTTTAAGCCACCAATGAAAAAATAAAAGTAAAAATATCCAATGAAGAGAAACTCACCCCTTTCCAAGTCTGATTCCACTTGCAGATAACTCCAATTATAAGAAACTTTGTCCGGATATCAAGCCTAAACATTCACTTTCGCAAACTCCTCCTTCCTTCCTAGTTTTTCCTCAGAGACCAAGGGGTGGAGGAACCTTAATGCTTTTTTCATGCAAAAAAACTGAAGCTATGAGAAGGCAGCTAGCAAGCCCCCAATTAATTCTTCTCTTCTCCAGGCTGTCTCCTTGCAGTTCCTGCCCTCAAAGAGCTTACAGTCTAGTAGGGAGACAACTATAATAGGGGTATTCAAGAACTACCAAAGTGCTATGTGAGGTACAACATGGAAAATGTCAAAAAGATACCTCCCAGGTTTCAAGTCTAAGAGTGACAATCTTTTTGACCCCACACAACAGGACTGAAAGCCAGGGGGTAGAGGCTGGAGAAAGGCTAATTTCATTCATTGCAAAGAAAACCTTCCTAATAATTAGACCTATTCCAAAATAGAATGGGCTATCTTGGGACATACCTAACTTCCCCAGTCTTCCAAGGAAAGGCCAGAGAATCATTTGTCAGATAAACTACAGAGGGACTTGTAAACACGTATAGGTCAGAAGAACTGAATAGAGGACCCCTCCAACTCTGAGTATCTGGAATTCTGTTTCTTCAATTTCTAGGGTTCATAACCAGTTTGACCTAAGAACGAATCCCATCTTCAGGGTCACAAAATCACCCCAAGCCATGGTCAAAAATAAAAATGAAAATTTGGATGAAATAAAAGTTGGCCCTGGGGTGAAAATAAGATTTCCAGTTATTTTTAAGCATTGGACATGAGCCAAGAATGACACTCTCCCCCTTCTCCCCCGAGAGACAAAGGGCAGCCACCAAACAGAAACCAATGGACAAAAGTCATCCATAATTGCCTGCAACATTTCCCTGGTTCTGTCATTATTGACCTGTTTTTATTCATTTAAGTTTTCCTATGAACTCTCAGGATATCTTCCACTCAAGCTTGTCAACCACATGCTACTTAATCCCAGCCTCGGGGAGAGTAAATCTAGTCATGGGATGCAAGACAGTGTCTTAATAACTGCCCTGGATGGGGAAAAGGGCCACTGCATTATCTCCACACCAAAGGAAACCAACTCCATTACGAAAGGTCAGGTTTAAATGATATTAGAGAAAGAGAGATTGAAGAAAAGCAGGTCACAGAAAAAGAAGGCTCTCTCTCACATGGGGCCTCAGGCTTTTCATCTAAATGAGATAAGAAAAGTCACCATCACCCCCTAAAAACATGGCCTTCTTTCAACTCTTCACTTGGGCCCCCAATCTAATATTTTCTTCTTCCAGAAATCCATTTTTCTCACCAGGAAATGCACTGGCTTATTTACTTATTTTTGGAGGCAGAGAACAATGTGGTCCATGCCCAGATCACCCATGCCTTTTAAAATTCCTGGCTACATAAAACTCCCGGCTTCAGTGCCATTTTATTGTGCAGGCTCACTTCCTCTTCAAATTTACCTTGTATTTTCATATTCTCACTTATAGCCATACAGGATTCCATTTCCCACCCCCATCAAAGGAAATAAGCTCCCTGAGGGTAGGATTATTTAGTGCCTAGTATGGTTCCTACAACATCATAGGTATCTAATATATGTTTCAAGTCCAACTGAATTGCACAGTGTAGTATAGAGGCAAGAGTACTAGATTCGAAGTTGGAATCCCAGCTCTGCATCTTTCTCTCTGTATGATGTGGGTTATGTCAATTCACCTTGCTGTGCCTCAGTTTCCTCATCTGAAAAAAATGAGGAGGTTGGATTAAATCAGTGGTTCTCAACCTTCTTAATGCCGTGACCCTTTAATACTTGTATGTGGGCGTATCTTCATGTGGGCAGACCTGCCTAGAGATGGATAGAGGAGCCAAGACACGGCTGCACTAGCTGTGTCCCGGCTCCTAAGACCATGGGAAATATGTGTTTTCCCATGGTCTTACACAACCCTGTTCGACCCCCAAAGGGGTCGTGATCCACAGGTTGAGAATCGCCAGATTAAATAATTTCTAAAGTCCCTTCATCTTTGGTGCTATGTCAGATATGGCCTTGGTGCCAGACTTCACCTCTATGGGTCTCCATTTACTCATCTGTAACACAATCTATATGGCCTCGAAGGTCACTTCTAGCCCTAAACCTATTGTCCTATGGATAGCCTTGGAGATTCCTTCCAACTCCAAGTTCCAATAATCTAAATGACTTCCCACCAGATTTCTCCACATTATCCTATACACAGGACACAACCTTCCGGAAAACCCTGACCTTTGGGTCTCATATCTTCTTGTCTGATCTGCTTTTTGCATCTCTGTACTTGAAATGTTTATTCTCAGCAACAATCCCTGCTCTGCCTCCCACTCCCACCTCACTCTCTGAATGGTGACATTGTGGATGGGGCTGTAAGGGACAGGCAGCCTTCATGACAGGTAAGTGGCTTTCTGGCTTCCATTTCTCAGTCCATTCTAAAGGTGAATTTCATTCACTTCTCACTTTCTTATCTTTGGGCAAGCTTCTTAAGTGGATCGTATGCTGTGAATGCAATAGGGAAAATGTCATCTGCCCACAAGTACCAGGATGGGTTTTAATCTCTAGGTTCAAGATTGCTGGGAAATGCTTAAGATTAGAGGTACCTGGGGAAGACAGAGTATCTGCATAGAGACTTCCTCCACTCCATACTGTAGGACTTAGTCTATGAATGTGGAGTTGGGGAGGATGAAAATAGGGGGATGGGTTCAGGATCCTCATTTGGCCCTGTCGTGGAGTAGCCAATTAACAGTAGGCAAAATCACCTGATGTCTCCGTGCTTCAGCTTCCTCTTCTATAAAATGAAGGTGACACTTTCTCTGCCATTCAATGTAATACGTATCTCAGAGAGTTGATACAATGACCTGGAAAGGACCCTACTACTTCCTCCCTGTGTTACCTTATGCAAACCACGTAATGTCCTTGGACCCTGGTTTCCTCATCTATAAAACAAAGTAGATCGAAGTAGATTAACTCTGAGCTGCCTTTCATCTCTAAGCCTGTGAGCCTATAATCACAATTCAAAATGTATAAAGTATTTCATACATAGTCACAGAATTACCTTCACCACTGAGAAAAGATACATTTGTGCCCTTGAAAAGGGAGGGAAGGGGCAGCTAGGTGGTAGAGTGACTAGAGCACCAGCCCTGGAGTCAGGAGGACTTGAGTTCAAATCCAGCCTCAGACCCAGCACTTACTAGCGGTGTGACCTTGGGCAAGTCACTTAACCCCAATTGCCCTACCTAACCCCCTCCAAAAAGACAAAAAATAAAAAGGGAGGGGAAAAATTATAGTCGATCTCTTCCAACATACCAAATGACATAAAATTTATAAAGCACTTTGCACAGTGTAGACATTTGATAAACAGTTATTTCCTTTCCCTCCCCAAGCTTGAGTTCTATAGTCTACTCCACTATCTGTGTATTTGAGATATATAGATATCCTTATGATTATCTTTAGTGAATGAATGAAAAAGTGTTTATTTAGCGTTATACCAGACATTGTGCTAAGTGTTGAGGATGCAAATATTTTTAAGAAAAATAACACCTGCCCTCAAGAAGCAGACATTTCAGCAGATAAAACAGACCTAAGGAAGCAGTGATCATGCCAATGTTTTGTTCTGGAGAGGGTAGGGGTGTCCATGGTCTGAAGCAGGCTGATGGTGAGATGACCTGGGTGGATGGGATGTGAAGCAAATGCATAAACCAAACTGGGTTCATTTTCTGTCCTATCCAGGGACTAAGGTCTGGATTCTGAAAGACCAGGTATAGAAGTCCAGGTCTCAGGTCCATGTGGAGGGTTCTAGTTCAGATGGGGAGAAACACGCCAACAGGGGCAGACAATGAGACAGCCTAAGAGTGTGGCTAGATGGGATGTGAAGCCAAAGCTTTGTGTCATATCATATCTTCTGGGATCCCAAAAGACAGAGAGGGGAAAGATCTGGTCTCAAAACCAAAGACCTACATTCAAATCTTGACCCTCATACTAATTAGCCTTCTGATCCTAAGTTACCACTTCTTAGGGGATCTAAACAATTCTTTAAACAACAAAGAAGGTATTGATTTGCATAAGTAGAGAGTTTCTTCATGTGGCTCGAGACCAAGGCACTCACAGGTTTAGTTCCTATCTTATTACACCTTTCATCTTGGTTATTGTTCCATCATTATTCAGTCATGTCTAACTCTTCATGACCCCATTTGGGGTTTTCTTGGCAAAGATACTGGAGTGGTCTGTCATTTCCTTCTTCAGCTCATTTTACAGGAAATGAGGAAACTTAGGCAAACAGGGTGAAGTGACTTGCCCAGGGTCACACAGTGCTGAGGCAAACAGGGTGAAGTGACTTGCCCAGGGTCACACACACAGGTTCAGAGGTGGATTTGAACTCAGGTCTTCCAGACTCCTGGTTCAGTGCTCTATCCGCTGTGCCACCTAGCTGCCCATAGTAGACAGCAAGGGCCTATGTTACACCAACAAAGTACAATATAATAGGAGACAATATGCACACTTACTTGCTGAGAGGAAGTAAGATACAGTGGAAGGATTGTTAGGCTTGGAGTCAGGAAAACCTGAGTTCAAATCCTGCCTCTGCTCTCTATTAGCTGTATGGCCATGAGCAGTCAGGTAAGGGAGGGAAGGGAAAGAAATAAGCATTTATATACCTCCTACTATATGCCAGGCGCTGTGCTTTACAAGCAGCATCTTATCTGATCCTCACAACAACCCTCCAAGATAGTTGCTATTATTATTCCCATTTTACAGTTGAGGTAAACAAAGGTTTGTTTGTTTTTTTAAGTGACTCACCCAGGGTCATGCAGCTAGGCAGTGTCTGAAGCCAAACTCAAACTCAGGTTTTCCCAACTCCATGCCCAGTATCTATCCATTGTACCAACCTTGTAATCTACTATGTCAATCAATTATTATTAAGTTATTGCATGCCTACTATGTATGTGCTAGGCAGGGCAGCTAGGTGGGGCAGGGGATAGAGCACTGGATTTGGAATCAGGAAGACTCATCTTCCTGAATTCAAATCCTGTCTCAGACACTGACTAGCTGAGTGACCCTGGACAAGTCACATACCCTGCTTGCCTCAGTTTCCTCACCTGTAAAAGAACCTGTAGAAGGAAATGACATGCCACTCTGACGTCTTTGCCAAGAAAACCCCAAATGGGGTCAAGGAGACTCAGACATGACCGAAACAACTAAATAATAAAATGTGCCAGGCACTGTGCTAAGCACCAAGAATACAAAAAGAGGCAAAAGACAGCCCCTTCCCTCAAGGTGCTTACACTTTTATGAGGTAGACAACATGCAAACAAATATATACAGACAGGATAAACAGGTAATAATTCAGAGAGGGAAGGCACTGGAATGAAGAGAGTTTGGGAAAGGTTTCCTATAAGAGATGGGATTGTAGTTAGGACTTGAAGGAAGCCAGAGAGGTCAGTAGGTAGAGATAAGGAGGCAGAGCATTCCAGGCACAAGGGACAGCCGGAGACAATGCCTGGAGAGGAGAAATGGAGTATCCTCTTCAGGTCACTTGATTTGGAGTCATGGGACCTGGGTCCACAATCCATCTCTGCTATCTATTTATGTGACCTGGGTCTCATCTAAAAAAAGAGAAATAATAATACCTAGGATACCTTCCTTGTTGGATTCATGGATTCAGAGCTAGAAGAGACCTGAGAGGTCCCCTAGATCAACCCCCTTCTTTTACAGAGAAGGAAACTGAGGTCCAGGAAGGTTCAGTTACTTATGCAAGGCTACAAGGTAGTCAGGATCAGAGGCAATGTTTGAACTGAGGTCTCCAGACTCCACTGTACCATAAGGGATTGGCATGAGATTCAAATCAGACTATTTGGTTTTTGTCTTCCTAGCTTCAGTATTTAGCATAATATTTGGCATACACAAGGCACTTGATAATTGTTGGATTGAAATGAAATAATGTTTGTAAGGCTGGATGATTTCTACAGTTTGTCCTACCTCTAAATCCTATGTCTTATGACTCCTGTCCCCTCTCCAAAATCATATAAGCCCAACGCTAAGGAGGAATCATATCTTGGGGGGGCAATGTGACAGAAGGGAGTGGGATTTAGGC
Source organism: Pseudocheirus occidentalis (assembly GCA_028646575.1). Taxonomy (NCBI): domain Eukaryota; kingdom Metazoa; phylum Chordata; class Mammalia; order Diprotodontia; family Pseudocheiridae; genus Pseudocheirus; species Pseudocheirus occidentalis. Next base: position 3,273 of record JAQQSW010006319.1, on the reverse strand, counting down.
TTGAATCTAAAATGCCTCTGATACTAATCTCCCTGAACCTCAGTCTTCTCATCTGTAAAATGGGCATTCTTCACTTTTTCTACTTGAACAACGCCCATTTTTTAAATGAAAAGAGAGAGAGAGACAGAGACAGAGACAGAGACAGAGACAGAGACAGAGACAGAGAGAGATTACCTAAAAATGAGTGTAGAAGAAAATGAAATAACATTTGTGACTGATAACCTGGCCAAGTCACTGCGTGTCTGAGATGCAGTCTCCTATAGCCTCCTCCGACCCAGGATTGTTGTGAGGCACAACTGTAACCTTTCTGTAACTTTATAGCACTGCAGAAATGGCACGTTTTGTATCTACCCAATGTTGACACTGGTTCAGGGCTCTATAAATTGTTTTCTAAGTCATTGGTGTTACTGTCACTCTTCAGCTAATTTTTGTAAAGTGAAAGTTTTCAGTAATCATAATGTGAAACATTGGTGTCATGGTTGTGGTTTGTCCTTCGTTCTCAAAGAAGACCATGACATCAAGAAAATGGGGACGTGACTTGCAAGTGAATTGGATTTGAGGGAGGGAGAGCTGTGCAAAGTCACTGGCTTCACTTTCTCCTTCAGAGCCCTCTGGGTCCAGTGCCCAGATATAGATTAGGACAGATGAGGAAACCAAGGCTTAGAGATACACTCAGAATCACATAACTAATAAGTATCTGTGGTCAGATTTGAAATCAGATCTTCCTAGTTCTGGGTCTATCACTCTATCCACTGTACCACCTAGCAGCTTCCTAGTCAGAAGCATAAGGCCCCAAGAAGAGTGGGATGCAGTAGCACTGTAGAAGGATGGTGGCCAGAATGACCAAGGGTATGTGAGAAATGCCTCTCTCTGTATATAGCATTGGTTCTCAACCTTCCTAATGCTGCAACCCTTCAGTACTTGTATGTGGGCATATCTGCATGTGGGCAGACCTGTCTGGAGACTGAGAGAGGAGCAGTGTCTCAGTCCCTAAGACACTCCTAAGAGTGGCTTCAGTTTCAATACTTAAGATCTAAGACCTCAGTTCCTAATATGTGTTTTCCGATGGTCTTAGGCAACCCCTGTGACCCCTGTGAAAGGGTTGTTTGACCCCCAAAGGAGTCACGACCCACAGGTTGAAAACTGCTGGCATATAGGAAGAAGAGCGCATGCAAAGACTAATGTGGCTGCACAGGAAACTCCCTGGCCAATTCTGATTTTTAAATATATGAATAAATGTCTGACCCCAACGGTGCCGTATGAATGTAATATAAAAAATCATTACACTCTAAAAAGTGACAAATAATCTGAATCTTGTTCCTGATGCTAAGACCTGTCTTCTACAGAATGACTTGTGCTATATGACTGTGTTCTATGTGACTAAGAGTTGTAGAATATTGTATTCTCCAAAGAACGAAAGTTGAGGATCGCCCAAGATGTCATGGAGAAGTACATGGTGGATTGAAGAGGTTGTAATACATCCCAAATGAAGACAGGAGAGGTAATACAAAGTATGTCTCTCAAAAAAAGTATGGAAAGTTCAAGGAGGCATGGAAATACTTGTGTGAATTAATACAGAATTTAAAAAGCAAAACTGAGAGAAAAAGCTATTTAACAATAGCAATCATATACGTGAAAATAAAACTAAAACGTCGTCTAACTCAGACTAACGATGAAGATCAATCTTGCAATAGTAGAACTAACAGTGAAACTGACCATGAAATATATTGATGAAACCAACTTCCTCCTCTTCTTCTATGTATAGAGCTGGAGAAGGCGATTGCTTCAGTTAAGACACCCACTGTTAACCATAGTAATTTTGACCAGCTTCACTTAACTTTTTCACTATTAAAATAGTATTCAATGATATAGAGGGGAGAGTATAATATGAAATGATTGTGGGGAGAAAGAAAAAACAAAAGGCATAAAGAAAGGCTGCCTTTGTGGCCAATGAGTTCCCCTGGTTTTTCCAAAGAAGAATTTGCCTGATCACTTACTGGAGATACTGCCCAAGGGCTTCTGAGTCTTGCATGGTTTAGATTAGATGACCAATGTGGTTCCTTCCAATCTCTAGTCCCTATGCCTCTATCAAAATCCTGCTACTGAACAGATTACTTTCTCTCTCTAGACCTCATATGTAAAAAGAGAATGCTGGAGTAGGTGCATCTCTGAAGTTTCTTGCCATGTGATTTTAGGATCCTTCAGCCTCTGCTCTGTGAGGTCTTTTTTTTCACTCACTAATAGGCCAATGGATCTTTGACCTCTGGGCACTCCCTCCAATGATATAAATTGCATTGCATCCATACTTGCCTATCTCCTCCATGTCCTTCCCAAAAACCACTGTAGGGGGCCTACCAGAGTTCTGGGGGGCCTTCCCTATGCTCTCTTAACAGTGTGTTGATACCAGTGATGGTTCTCTCTCCACTGATCATCTCTTGATCTCACCACATGGCTGACCCATTATTTTTTTCCATATCTTTCTCATCCATTATACTGCTTTTCCTGCTCTCATTTGGGATGTTTTACAACCTTCTCACATTCATCATGCCCTTCTCCATGACTTCATAGTCATGGAAGAACTTCAGTTCTTTAGAGAATGCAATATTTCATAACTCCTAGATATATAGAACATAGTCATGTAGCACAGTCATTTTGTAGAAGACAGAACTTGGTATCAAGAGGAAAATTAAGATAATTAAAAGGACAGTGGTATTTCCCAAAGCCTGCCCTCCTCCTCCTCCTGTTCAGTCCTGGGACCAGTACACTGTCCATCTTCTGTGTTGGGGCTCTTGTTGGTAATGGGTTGAATTGGTCCTCAGCTAACAGGAAGCCCGTAATCACCTCTGGGCAGAATGCGAAGGTTGCACCTGTTTGCACTAAGCAGAATTATCTCTCTGCCTTCGGGGTGATGCACGATTGGCTCACTGTGGCGAGGGCAAGGCCAGGGGAGGGGCCCTAAGGGGCCCTGGAAAAAGGACTTAAATACAGGCTACCCAGAGGCAGAAGAAAGTCCAGTCACGCCAAGCTTAGAGAGCTAGAAGCAAGTGTTGTGTTCTGAAGAAGAGTTCCAGTCCCACGCCAAGCTTAGAGAATGAGAGGGAGTTCCAGCCATGCCAAGCATAAGAGAAAGTAGCAAGAAGCAAGCCCTGTGTCATAAGTTTTCTGTGCAGCTGTTTCTCTCAGAGAAAGTGGAAGCCAGGAGCCGGGGACGCCAGAAGCCTGTTGAGGAAGGGTATAGGTAAAACCTATACAGCCTGACCCCCAAAACTGTAA